>WEKY01032923.1:0-42066 GCA_013390045.1 Picathartes gymnocephalus
TGAAAGTCCTTATGTAGGAGATGTTTTAATTGTGGCATTACAGAAATTCTAATTTCAAGAATGCCAGAGATTCTGAAACACACTGATTTCTAACGTTTTGAAAAGCTGGTTAAATCTTTCTGTTTTTGCTTAAAAGGCAATTTTTCAGCAGCACTGGAGAGAAGCAGTAGCATATGTGTGATGGTGATGTGCAGATGATGACTCGTCAGGAAGGCATCAGAGTGCTTCACAGCTACCATGGTATCAACAGATAGGAAAAAAGTTGTTTCAACAAGAAAAGGCAGGTGATCTTGATTATATTTTCAGACATTACCTGAAAAGGTTTATCAATTCTGTGCCTTGGCTTCCATTTTTGAAGTATTATACTGATTTGTAAAGTGCTTTAAACAGTTGGGTCAAGCATCTCTCAAGCCCCAGGCCCTCACCCCAGAACCCCTGGTGTAGACTGCTGGATTCAGCTCACAGTGTATGTAGTATATATAGTGTATGCAAGCAGCCACTAGTGACTGAAGGTTTGAGGACCAAAGCTGAATTCTCTGCTGCTAGATTGAAACTTTTCTGAAAGCAGCTTCTCTAAGAGGATACCTTGAGACTATGCACGTAGTTGGGTTTGAATTCTCCCTTTCTCACAACAAATGCATTATTTTCTAGTCCTGTTAGAATAGGTCCCTCTTAAAAATGCAAAAATGCCAGCATGAATTTGTTACTAGTAAATTGATGTTTTTTAACCTCTTAGTTTCAGTATTCATCAGGATAACAGAGGAGAAATGACCATGAATCCATGTACTGCAGTAAGTTGGGACCAACAGAAAGATGTCACTAACACCACCACAGAAGACCCTGAAACAAATCTCCCTTCTTTAGAAATTTCAAGTTAAAATTGAAGTTCTTCTACCTGTTATGTCTAAGAACCTTACGTGACCTAAAGGAGCTTATATGTAAAGAGCTTTATTAGTCGGGGTTGAGAGATGACTGATAGCAACAGGGGTATGATATGGAACAGAGCAAGGATGAGACTGGCTATGAGAGAGTGGAGTTGATGGGAGGCACTGGCAAATTTGGCCAGTGAGGAGAGCTGTGTGGGCTGCGCTGTGCCATGCTCCAGGGAACCAAACAGACCAAGGAAATAGTGTCAGCTGGATGAGGGATGCTGCAACTTGTCTTGGAGCACAGGGCTGGCTGGCCTTTCTGGAGTTTCCCACTAGTTCAGTGCTTGCTGAGAAGCTGAGGCTGAGAAATACCGCATTTTGATACTGTAGCAGACAGTGTTGCAGTTCCTTTTTAACTGCCTTGGGGTCCTGCAGCGGCTGCGTAATGAAAGAGATTATTTAATATACTTTAGCTGCTGCCTGTAAACTGCTTGCTGTTTGTCACTGAAGCCAAAGTGCCACTCTTCTTGCCCTGCTTCCCCTCTCCTTTTTTAGTGCTTTTGCAGGCTTAATTAGACATGTTGGCTGCAAAAGCACTAGTTGGGTGAATGGGTTTGCAGGGACATGTGTGTGCACTTGGTTCCTGGAAACAATAGAAAGGAAATTATTTTCTTTTGTTTTATGAGTTTTCTCTAAAAGGAACAAAGAGATGAAACTGTCTTCAGTTATGTAAGATGCCTTTCTGCTAAAGTTCTTAGTTTGTGTTTCCCACGGTAACTGGACATAATTGTTGCATGGTCTTGTTCTTGCAGAACAGGAATTACTGGAGTTAAGAGCACTGGAAAGAGTCTAAATTCTACTTTAAATTTTGGAATTAATTCTGCTCTAAGGGATTTCATGATCTTTGTAGGTTACTACCTGGAAATGTTTGAACCACACATGTTTACTAGAAGATCAATATAAACTTTGCAACTGAGCTGATTAGGAGACATAATATTAGGACTTTGCAGTGGAACAGCGTTAATTACACTTCTGTTTTCTGAACAGATGCTTAGTTGCAGTATGCATTAACTAAGTGAATGCAAATGCTTTTGAAAGTTTTGCTGTGTGCATTTATCATTGTGCATGCAACCGAGTGTCGAAAATTAACATAACCAATCAAGACAAATTGCAGAGTATTTTCTCAAATTGAAAACCAAAGCAACCGGGAATTAGGTCCCTTGGTTATCAAAGGGTAGTAGAGGGAATGGGAACAGCCTGCAAAACTTACCATTTAGGAGAGCAGGAGACCCCCTGGTCTCATAAACACTGTCTGTGGAAAGAAGGGGAAGCACAGAGTATGCTGTGAGCAGCACCCACTCTGTTTTGTGTAAGAAGGCTCTGCAGAGGAACGCTAAAGCCAGAGGTATGAGGGGAGCTATGGTTGTAAGGAGTTAACAGCTCAGTCTGCCCATGGGGGAACAGAGGCTGGCTGTTAATGGGATAGAAGAAAGGTTTGGGGGTTTTGATTGTATACTCAGAGAGGGAAGAAACTAGTTTGAGTATTTGCTGGGATTCATCTTAATTACCCTTGCAGCAGCTATTGCTTACAGAATATATTCACACTGTAAAGTTTTGACATTGCTCCCAAGAGGAGAGTTTTCCTGCTCTATTGTCTTCTGTATAGATTAACAGGTAAACGAAATACAAAGAAAGGTTAGGAGGTCACCACACATAACACTAGAGTGTTGGTGAGCAAGAGCTCCTGGGAACACAGTTTCTTGGAACAACAAGCACATTGCTTAGGCCTAAGGGTTGTGAGAACAGGGGAAATGAGTGTGGAGCCCTGCAGGCCAAACAGGGTTTTTACTAGGGTCTACCCTTCCTGCTGCCTGTATTTGAGTAATTCCCTCTTACCGAAAGTCACTTGAAAAATGGAAGGGGAGAGAATTGCATTGGAAAAAAACAAAAGCCTACAGGCTACGCTCAGGTTTTCATGACGCCGGTGGAGGGGACCTCCCTGCACAGTGCCTCACATTGCAGGGCACTTCTGAGGTTTCCTTTTAGAAGCCAGAGATACCCTGAAGTGTGTTCAGTGAGCTCAGGCCACTACCAGGGATGCAAAGAGATGAACTGGCTGCACCACTAAGTCCTCAACGAACTCTTGGGGAGCTCATGCCATATCCCTGAGTGCCTCATCCCCGCAAACAGCGCTGTGCTTATGCTGCAGCTCACTCTCTCCTCTTGGAAAAACATTTTGTGACTGGTTAAACAGTTTTACTAACCCACTTTTTAAACTACAAATAGTCTTGCTCAAGAGGAGTAAAAAGTAAAGCTTTCCCTGTACATGCACCAGCGTGAGGTTAAACAAAGCTGATGGCCCATCAGGATGAAGCTGGCAGGGTACAATCCCTCCATAAATAGGTTGCTCTGGCCAAAAGCTTTAGGCGCAAAAGAGTAATAGTATGTGTTAAAGAATGAGATAGCTGGAAACCTTTGTAACATGCCTAAGAGGGTGCTGGTGGGAGTTTACTCTGAAGGCAGAAACAGGAGTGCTTAGTGTGGGACGTGAAAGCCCCTTCCTTCCTGGGATGCTGAGCCCTGTTGCAGCCCTTTCCGGTGAAGACACAGACCCAGGTGAGAGTGCTGCACTAGGAACTGCCACCAGAGGCCACACCTGTAGAGAGCAGCAGCACTCATCTCTGTGTGCATGTGTAGCACATTCCTGCTGGCAGAAGGCACTCGGAATGCAGAGTCCCAGCCTTGGTCTCTGCCAGGGCATCTCACTCTCCTCTTAACGTTCTGTGCAGCATGGCTGTCATCAGAACCCATTGGTATGCTCACCTGCTGAGCTGGTAGGACCCCAGGGGAAGTAGAATCTCTGACATCACAACTGTACACCTGAATGCTCTAAGCAGATCCCAGGATGAAGAGATGGTTCTGGCACTACTTTAATAAGAATTTTGGAAAACTTCCAAAGTGTAAAGCCCATCCTAGTTCGTGGGCCTTTACCCTCTCATAGATTCCTGATCTGGTCAGTGCTTCCTACAGATGCTGAGAGCATGGTCTTGCCCAACCCAGACTGGTTACCAAGCATGAAGTGAAGAGGCTCCATGGGCTGGTAATTGTTCTCAAATACAGATATGGTACCATCCAGTTACTGTGAGCTGGTACTACAACTTTGCAGCTAAGGGCCCAGTTGTACCTCTGTATGCTGACTTTGCACAGGTGATCCCAAATCCCAAAGATGTGGTCTGTACAACTGGGCTTCTGTCCTGCTATAGCTGCATGAGCAAGCTCGCCCTTCCAGACTGCAAGTCAGGGGTGTGTGGACTTGGTTAGAAAACGCTATGATAAATTACCAGGGGCATTCAGCTTTGCTACTGAACCAGAAAAGGGACTTTGCTCCATGCCTGTTGCTTTGTACAGGGAATGGTGGCAGGGGAGTTGCATGCTACCTCATCTGAAAGGGAGAAAGTTGAGTATGACCCAGCCAAAAGTACTGACAGCAGGGGTGAGGAAGACATCTGTTCCTCGAACTGCTTCCAGTCATGGAGCATGGTTGCTTCCAACCAGCTGCCTCCAAGGTGGAGCAGTGGCAGCTGAAGCAGGAAGTCCAACCAAAGCTACTCCAAACAAAGCCCCAGAACACTTGCAGTGTTCAGCTTGTCAACATCAGCTGCTTCACTCTGCTGGGCCAGCTAAAGGTTAGGTGACCAAACTAGGATTAAGTTAGAGCAGCCTTTTGACAGCAAGTTCAGCTAGCAGAACAGAGGCTCTTTAAGTTACCAGCTTGGCAGGCTTACAGCTAGATTTCAGAGAGGCTGAATCTTGCCTACAGTTAGTGTTCAGCTTTTATTTACAAGAAGTCTGAGATGTATACAGCAAGATTTGCTGAACTGCTGAAGAATTAGATGAGCAAAGCAGATGCAACAGCAGCACATAATGACTCAACAGCTTGGTGACTGGTGTAGAGAATCTGAAGTCACATATAGATTGGCAACTTTGCAGACCACATGTGAGGAGAATATAATGTCAATTATAGGAGAAGTGGTAGAGATCCTGTTTGACAGCCATGAGTAAGCCAGGAACTCCTCGGCTACCCCCAAGTCTTGAAGAAAACACCACACTAGGAATGGCATCTTTGGATGATGGGTGGGGAGAAGGGATGGTTCTAAGCAGATGAGCATCTTGGAGACTCCAAATTCTGGTGTAGCAATCCTGACCAACTGGGAGGAAAGGACAGCAAAATTCAGCATTACACAAAAAGGACTTTACATGATTCTGCAAGATTATCACCACAGAAGCAGAAGGTCTATGGGGAAAACACCTTATTTCTACACCCACAAGAGGCAAAGTGCTTGTCCATACTTTACAAAACAAAAATTTTACACTGAATACTACAAAAGTGGGAAAAACGTGCATTTCCTATTAGGTAATTAAAGGTACAATAAATCAGTACTTTTCTCTTTATCAAGCTCCTAAGCCAAAAAAAGGGAAGAAAAATTCAGTCAAATTAAATCTCATTATTCCACCACTTATTGACAAATCCAAGGAAAGGCAGTCACTGTTACTTTATAAGCTTGGCTACACTATAAGGGTTTTGTTTCATCTATTGCTACATTTCCTCCCCCCACCCCAAATGTAATAAGAATACAAAAATCTGAGTGTAACTGGGAGTATTCAAAATGAACCTGAGTGGTACAGACAGTTTACTATGAGTCAGGCCCACATGCCAATACTTCAGTCCATCACCACACTCTCCACTTAAGCACCAATTAAAGATATACAGTCTCTATATCAAGTTATCACCAAGTCTCCTGTTTAAATGTTGTTTCCCTTAATTTCAAAATCGAGTGTTTTCTGTTCTACTCTTGAGACATATTGTGGAAAAGATAAAGGTACTTTTGCAGGACACAGCAGATAAAGCTGTTAAGCACCTCACAGGATTGATTACAGTAAGTGTGCATCCGTAACACAATTTTCAGAGCATATTACACTATGTCTAAGGCTAAATTATTTCTGAATTTTAAAGAATTAACAGCTTCACAGCTTCTAACAGCTGTACCTAAGAAACAACCCTCAGGCATAAGAAAATCACTACCATACACTATACAAATAGAGGGGGGGAAAAAAGTCAACCCACCTGCTATAAGAAGTCCTTCCTCCTCATTTACATGCAAAGGGAGAAGAGCATATTCATTGTGGTGACCTTTGTACTGTTTCACACACTTTGCTGTTCTCAGATCCCACAGTTTTATCTGTTTGAGAGAGGATGTATTAAAGCAGAGAGCACTTAAAGGTTGGATGTGCTGGAGCACATCCAGAGGAGGGCCATGAAGATGGCACTCTCCTGTGGAGACAAGCTTAGAGAATTCAGCCTGCAGAAGCAGCTTTCTAGTACATAAAGGAGGCTACAAGAGAGCTGGAGAGGGTCAGTTTATAAGGGTATGTAGTGATAGGACAAGGAGGAATGGCTTTGAACTGAGAAGGGTAGGTTCAGATTAAATATTAGGAAACTCTTTCGTGTGAAGGTGGTGAGTGACTAGAACAGGTTGCCCAGAGAAGTTGTGCATGCCCCACCCCTGCAAGTGTTCAAGGCCAGGTTGGATGGAGATCTAGTGGAAGATGTCCCTGCCTATGACAGGGGGCTGAAATCAGATGATCTTTAAGTTTCCCTCCAACCCAAACCATTCTGTGATAAATAACGGACTCTGGAAGAAGACCCATAAACGGGACTACCACCCAGTTCCATACTGCATACTAAGAGCAGGCATCTGCCCTTGGGAGTGGGATAAGTACCTGTAAATGCCCAGATACTAAAAGGAACAGAATATCCTAAACACAACAAAACCATACCTTTCCAGCCATATCTGCTGCCATCAGATAATGTTCTGCCTCCATAAGGTGAAAAGATGTAACTGCTGAGCCATGGGAGAGACGAGTTGCTTTCCAGCTCTGCCCCTTTCCGTTACGTTGGCGCACATCAATGCTGAAAATCTCACCCGAACGGCAGCCATTGTACAGCACTGGGGTCTGGGAGAATCCCAGAGAAAGAAGCGTACTGTGTAACATCTGCAAGGATCTTATAAGTTACACAGACAGAGTCTGTGTCAAGCTTTTGAGCTCTACAGTGTAGCTGTCAAATTATTTTAACAGACGCATTAAAAGCAGAAGTTTAATTACACACTGCAACATTTTTCAGCCAATTCATTAGTTCCATTCAAACCTCAGCTATTTACTTTAGCTCTAAAGGTTTGCCTAGGTAAGCAGGAACTCAGTCTAACATAACAGTAAAACAGAAACTGGAATTCTCATATTCCTATTTCACCATCCTAATTCTTTGTGAACAAGTCCATTAGTATTTTATATGGATTTTCTCCTTCTTGGTGGAGGCAATACACTGAGTGTTATTAAAACGAGGTTATTTCCCAAAAGCAAAACAATTTTGCATGTTATGACTGTGCTCTTTGTACTTCCTTGTCTTTTAACCTTTGTAATACAAACAAAAATTGCCACAGTTTGAAATCAGTTAATCTTTTTGTTGCTATTCAGTTGTGTGCAAGCATCAGACCACATCAGCTCTGCTGTGGAGCAGCCATCCAACAGCAGCTGTCATCACAACCTTATCTACAGCATGAGGAGTCCTGCCCAAACAGAACAAAGAGCTCACCAATGAGGCAGTGCTCTGAAAAAATGGTGTCTGGTTCTTCCTACCTGCATGGCAAACTGCTGTGCCAGCACATCACTACTGGTTCCAAACGTCTGCTGATGCCCTGTCACTACATTGGTCACAAGAACTCGTCGTGTCAGGCCTAAGGAGGACAGATGATGTTGGTTTAGCTGTAATTTGAGTAGCAGCTGGGGGATGAATGCAGGAAGTCTTTCCCACTGAGACAGAGGGGGTTGCTAGCTTTGCAGATAGATCACCTGTGCTAAAGCAGTTGTCTGCTTGGGGATTCAGGCACCAAGCGCAGGACCAGGCAGTGGATATCTTGAAACTGCACAGCATTCCAGGACGATCTCCTAGAAGACAGGAACAACACATGAAGTGTTCATGAAATGTTAGGACAGGATGGTAACTCAGAAAGGTTCTCAGATTGCCACTTTTCTCTTAACATTTCAACCTGAAGCAGAGAAAGTGTTAATCAATTCGTGTACTTTTGCTACTCAAGAGACAGCAAAGAGAAATGGAAGTTCATGACTGTAAGTGGGACACCTACAGTCTATGTAAATAGATGACATTGAGAGACTGAAATTTATGCAGTAGTCAGAGGGCTGACCATGGCAGGAAAGAGAAAAGTAACATTTGCCTTATAGCACTAAGTGAAGCATTTTTTAAGGATGAGAGGGCTAGAAATAAAAAACATTTACTTTATAAACTACACATTAGTCAAAGCCTAACCTGTAAGCTCTATGCCTGCTTATTAAAAAAAAAATATTCGATTCAGTAATAATACCCTAGATTTAACCCTTACTCATGTAGCCTCTGCACAGAATGTATGTCTATTAGCAGACTATGTCCTCAGTTTTCACTTCCTTCATGGCACATCATACATATATCTGTCAGGTAGCAGAGGTGACATGGCTGAGAATGGATGGATAACATAGTTTTAGACAGGGTAAGTTCTACTTTTCTCCCAGCATCAAGGGAGCAAGGCTCCAACAAACCACCTATTTAGAAGAGTGAAGGAAGTCAAATTTGGAAACACCTAAACAGTCAATAGGATATTGACAAGATATAGACAAGAGGACTTTGGTGAAGGGCTTAAAATCTTCTACAGAGCAACTGGGTATGCTGGCCTAGTAGCCGTCTATCCTCAGTGACTCTTCAAGTTCATGCTGACTATATGCATATTTTTTAATGGCTGCATAAATACTAAGACACGAACAATTTAAAATGAGTCCATTACTCCTATCTACCACAGATTTCCTCTGCACAAACTTAACTGATCATGTCTGAATGGAAACCAGATTAGAGGACTGCACTCTGTGACTTGAAGAAGCATGGTTCTAACATCTATCAAGGAATCAAATTAATTAAGTCCTACCCCCAACAACATTCAACAAAAAAAAAAAAATCAGCTATAGCAAGACTTAAGACATAGTATTCTCCCAGTCAGTCAGGTTTCCATACAACTGAACATGAGCTTGTAGAAGGAGCTATGGGCTGAGACATTACCAGCTTTCCACTTCTGATTTATGCACTGAGCATACCTGAGTGGCTTCTATGAGAAGGGATTCTGCAGTGACTCTGGACAGTCCATAAGGAAATGTGAGTACTTGTGTGTAGCTTCTGAGTATTAATTACAGGCCAAGCTACTCATGAAAATCTCAGGTGTTTACTAGTCAGGTGTTCTCCTGCCAAAGTCAAGTACTGCAGCAGCTAAAAATAAACCAAAGCTTTGCACACTGTTCATTAATTAAGTCTCAAGTTTTTTCATCATCATTTCACTTCTTAAGCTGTTTTAATCTTACAAGAATACAACAGTCTCACCAACCACTGAAAAAGAACGCTAAAATAATCTTTCATTTGTGCTGTTTTCATACCATAACTGCTACCAAAAATTGGAGACAAAAAAAATCAACAAAAACACCCTACCTGGGTTAGTGCTGCTGAACAAGGACGCTGGAAGCAGACAGGCACAGCCTGGTGTTTCTGCAATTCCCATGAGACAAAGCTTGCTGAAGTGAGTTAAGGAAAACTGATTTCTCCCTAGAATGGAACAGGCTGCCTAATATTTATAAATGGGAAAAGCAAGATGCCCTGACACAGCTACAGCTCACAACACTTTTCCTTGAGACCTCTGATGTGCTTTACAGTTTACAACTAAGTCTTGACATTTCATTTCTTTCACAGCAATGAGCTAGAAAGAATTCAAATTCTTGCTTGTGTATTTTCACTACCAGAAGAAAAAAATAAGCATGGCCTATATAGATCATTCTTCTCACTTTTTCATGTTGGTGACACTGCATTTATATAGATCTGTCTTTCATGGAAATAAATTGGAAAAATGGGAACTCACATTGGTGAGGCAAGGAAAACTCACTTCAGATTACATTTAACTATTTTATGAAGACTATACCAGGAACAAATAGAATTTGAAAGCTGCATTTCAAGTTCAGTGGGGTAAATCTGTAAGTCAGTTAGGGGAAAGCACAAACTCACCAAAACAAGCCATCTGGAACCTGTCCCCAGCTGTGTGCATGCCTGGTGATCTCCTGCCCCTGATGGATGGGTCTGGAATTGCCTGGCTTTTCACATGGGCCATTTCATACTTTTCTATGTAATTTCTTTTGGCACTTTAATAGCACATCTGTTGTCTGCCATCTCCTATGTCAAAATTACTTTTTCCCCTCACTCTTCTGGGCTCTGCACTGTTCATTACTGCTTCCTCTACTATACCATCAACTTTCCTCTTCTTCTGAGTCAGACCTGCAGAACATGCTCTGAAAGTTACAGGTGATGCTACTGAATTGCTCCCATTCTCTTCTCACCCCAACCAATACGGGGATGGTTTTAAACACAAATGAATCATCCCACTTATCAAAGTGGTTCACTTCAGAAAAAGGTTGTTGCCTTAACCCTCTGCTCTTGTTCTTTTGTCTCAGCCGATTTCCAAACATCAAATCATTTTGGATATGGCATTTACATACACTATTAAAGAAGTGGGAATTCTCCAGAGCAGAAAACATGGTCTTTTATTTACCATTAACATGGGAACAATTCTACATATATCTGCAACAAAACCATACACCTGCCTCAGTAATTCCAACATATTTCAATTTTTATTACTTCCTCTGTTTTCCAGAAAACTTATTTTCTGGGGGAACTACAGGAGAGGTATTGCTTGAAGTTAGTTTTTCTGTGAAGCATGATGCAGACTTGTGAAACCTGAATGACAATTTTGCTTTTTTTTAAAGGATATAAAACATGAGAATCTGGATGAGTCAATGATGCCCAGCACACAGAGTTCACCTTCAGAGAGAAGAAGACATACTATTTTTGTGATCTGTTATTCAATTAAGGAAAGATTACTTCCATGCAAAAATGACAAAATTAGGCACTGGGCACAACTCCTCAGCCCACTAAATAACTCAGTAATGGGGCATGAGCATTTCAGCTTCATACTCATCTTGTAATGACTGAATAGGATTTAGACGTCTGACCAAACACAGAGGCACCAAGCATATCCTATTATTCAAGAGACCATCCTTAAAAGAATCTGAGCATGAAGAGATTGTGAAAACCTGTTTTAAATATGCCTCATATTTAAAGGAGGATAAACACAGTTTAAGGGTAAACTTTAAGGAGAAACACAGGATAAACGCAGTTTCCCAAAATTATTTTTAAGAAAGAAGCATGAAAATCTTGGCAATTTTAGTAGCAAAACATTAGTTTTGCAAGCTACAGTCCAAGTCTGAAGTAAGCACGATCCTTGGAAGCTGGTACTTCTATGTAGTCTTCCATTCCAACTGTAGTACAACATTCTTGACAACTATCACTGGTACTGAGCACTTTCAGGACAGGCTTATTGTGGTTCTGTGTCTACCCAAGCTTCACATTTCTAGATTCTTCCATTCTCTTCTCCTAGCCCCTTCCCAAACCCTCATGGCACTTCCACCTGAGCCTCCCAAGAACAGTGTTCTGAGAATGCAACCACCAAAGGAAGGAGGAACAGAAAACAGTACTTTGCGATTTGTGAAGTAGAGGTTGTCATACATCTTCACAGTGAGAGACTCCTTCCCCAAACCGCTGAGATTGATGATACCATATTTACATCCTCCATGCTCTACATCGTTCACAGCGAATATTCGTTCACAAGCAACATCTGCCTGTAAAATAAAAGCTTACCGGTCACACTTACTGGAAACTTACAGGAAAAACAGCTTGAGGGAGTTGCATTAGGTCTAAAATGAAACAACACATTAATTCTGATCCCTTTAACGCCACCTGCTTTCAATTCATCTCTTAGTGACCAACTCCTTTTAAATGCATGCACAGAAAAACCAGGGATAAGAAAAGGATTCAGTCCTTGGCTAACAATAAATGATCTTTCCAATGTTAACAATTCTATACACTTACACTGTTTCTCTGAGTCCCTCCTGGCTTCAGCTACCTATGCAGTGCTCTGTTTACAAGGCCAGGAGCTGGTCCTGGAGAGCTTCCTATATAGTCTATGAATGATCATGAAATGTAAGGAGATTACTGATGTTTACTTAGATTCTCTGAACCACAGGCTTTGCCACTCCCAAAATCCTTCTTTTTTCATTTTTTTCTTCTTTCTCTTGATCCTCTCCACTCCTCCTCCCAGCCCCACAATAGTCATCCACTCAACTCCTATTTACTTCCAAAAGAACATGTTGATCAAATTAAAAAAAAACCAAACCAACAAAAAAATGCTTTCATATCCAACCTTTCTTATAATTTTCCTTTGTAGGAAAGGAACAGCCTCTCCCTACTTCTTTAAAGTTACTAAGCACAGATTTGAAGAACTGACAGAGCAGGAATAACACATCTTTAACAGCTAAATTTGACCTGTGTGATTTGATTACAAGAACCTGAATTTTCACTGAAGTCAGGCTCTCTTTATCTTAAAGACTTAAAATTTCTCATAACATACCACAATGATTTTAAAATTGTTGGTTCCAGCAACTGAGGAATCTGGACTGTGAATTTCTATCTTCCTCCTCTGCATGCAGTTCACTTTTAGTTCATGGACTAGCCTGTAAAAGCAGGTAGGAGGGTGAGGAGGTTGAAGAGAAGAGAATTCAGGTAAAGCTAAATTTAATGCACATGAAAAGAATTCTGGCCAGGATATAGAAATGCTTCTCAATCACCAAAGAGAAAATGCCTGAATAACTAGCATGCTGAAATTTAACTTGCATAACCCATGAACATGTGCATTGTCCACATTCATGGAATTTCATCCCACTATTTTGAATGAACCCCAGCACTTCTTTAGTAGCTAGAACAGCAGCACAGCAAGTCACTAACTTAACTTGCCTTCTGCTGTTCTAGTGGGGGACAAGGGAATGGTCATGTCCGTTGAAAGGCACTTATCCTAAAAAAGTTGTGCTATACTCACAAAGTACAACATGGCAAAACAGCATATCCATATATATACCTAAAGTGAACTTTTTTGACGTAAAATTGGGAAACAACTTCCTCATTTGAATTCTCATCATTTTAGTAATGTGACTATTACAGAATATAATCTTTTTTCTAACTTGAAGTAATATGCTCCTCCTCATCCCAATGGAACAGTAAGAAATGCAAGAAAACATAACAGAAATGGTTGCACTAACAGCAGAACTTGGCATTGCAAACACAAGACAAATCAAATCATTGTACCTGCAATAACTTGTGGAGCTGAGCAAACCCAACTGCCTTTTCTGTAACAGCACAGATGAGTTCAGTCCAGCCCTTGCTGTTTTCTGGAAGAGAGTACCATGGAACTGTACTCAGTTATTTACTTGTTTAAGATTCAAACATGGCTGTGGGTCTTTGATAAGGTTTTTGGGATGTTTAGGTAACTTTTTCCTCTAGCCTACGTACATTAAAATTTTCAGAACGTATAAAACACATTCCAACACCATCTCCCTGACCTACTACAGTTAGCAGACAAGAATATACTCCTGTGCTTCTGTAAATATGAAAGCTGGAGAAAACATATGAAACCCCAACAACCATTGTTTTCACTCTACATAATCAGCAGTATGACCTGGAGGTGTAAAGTCACTTTCTGATTTCATTACAACACCTCAAATTCTTCTTATACAGCAAAATTTTCTATCACGAGACTGATATTAAACATGCAGTCTTACTGTTGTACTAAACTCCTTTTCCATTCCATTTCCATTCCCCCAACAGCACTAGGGTTGGAACTAGATGATCTTTAAGGTCCTTTCTAACTCAAGACATTCTATGATTCCATTCCATGATTCACAAATTTTTTAGAATTTAATGCAAACATCTTCTGAGGAGACCAAGGGATAGAGTATTTAGCAGAATTATGGAGTAAGAAATCTTTTTGCTAATGCTTAGACAAAACAAGTTTTGAGAGTCAAAATGGTCTTTACAGTGAAGACTGAAGAGCTGGTTGGAGAACTTCATTGCAAAGAAAAAGAACACTGTTACTTCTTCCAAATGACAGCATATTTAAGCTGAGCTGTTATTTGTTAAGTTATAACACATGTTTTTCAGGTAATGAAAAAGCATCCTTATTAGATATTTTACCCAGATTACAACTATGCAGCATCAGCATTTACTTCACTGTAACACTTTACAAAGAAAAGCACACAGGCTTTCCAGACATAAACATAAGACCTGCCTTAATTTTAGCTGTCCAAAAAAGTTCTTCAAGAAAAGGCTGTTTCCACCAACTATGATTTGTCTTGTTTCTTTAAGGTCCAGGAATATGATCAATACATTTATTAAAAATGTGAAAAACTTTAAATCAAGACCCCACTTTGCCAATTCAAGGCAGGAATTCGAAACTTGGCATCCAATATCCTGACTCAAGTGTAACTGTTGGACAACTCAATTCTGAGCACAGCTCCTGTGTCTTTTTAGATTTTTTTGTTTGTAATGACTTAATTTCATTCCTTTGTGGAACAGCCAAACAAAAAGCTTCAAGGACTTTATTCTTAGCAGAAAAAGAAATTGAATTGTCAGAATTTGAAGCCTTTCGTTTATAATCTGTCCTGGGCCAGAGTACAGTAAAGCCTAATTCCCATCTTTTTCAAAACATACCTGATTCTGTTTTTCTTCCTCTTCTAAGAGTCTCAGTCTTTTGCACTCCATCGCCCTGTGCTGAATGCTGTCCTTGGTGAGTGGGTTGTGGTTATTATGTCCAGGCAGTAGGCGAAAATAGCGGTTCTTTTCTGGGTCATAATAAAATCCTGGCAGTTCTTCAGGGTGGGGGGACATGGGGGAGAAAAAGTGGCAAAATCAGATGGATAACTAAGTTTGTTTATTACTCTTTGATATTCCATGTCTTCATGTGAATATCAGAGTTGCGAGACCCAAAGCTCTAGCTCCCAGCAGGTCCCAAGCACAATACACAGTCTAGGAACAGATGAGACACTTACAGGAAAAAAAAGGTTATTGATAGTGTTCAAATGCAGTGCTCTTACACAGGTACAGACGGGACGTCACCACTGACCAAGAGGAAATTCAGAGCGATCAGAAAAGCACAAAAGAAAGGTTTTGTTGCAGAACAAAAATGGTCTTTCTTCATAAATAAATCATGAGGAGACATTCTTAGTTAAAAGACTTGGTAGGACAGCAAAAAAAATGACAATGAGGTATCAAATAAGCCCGTGATTCACCTTCCAGAACAAGACACTTTTTCTTCAGCACATAGGAGAGATTTAGATAAAATCAAGAGCACATTTGGCTCCTTCCAATGATAAATTGAGATGAGAAACACTCAATTTTAGTGCTTCACTGTCTGTGTGAATGCAGAGGCAGACAAGTAAAATACTTTGATAGATTTAAAATACTTTGACAGATTGTCTCAAGACAAAGAAGTTTATTCAGGAGCAACTGTTAACATTTCATTTCAAGAGTTTTTATTTAAAACTTTATTTACTACCAGAAATTTCATTTAAAGTATCCTCTTTTTGCAGGTGCTTACCATTCAGGTCCTTGTCTGCACCTTTTAGGTTTCAGCTTAGCCACAAGTGACCAAGATTTATTCAGCAAAAATGAAAAGTTAGTCAACTAATCAGTAAAATTCATAAAAGCACACTACTTTTAGTATACAGAATCTAATTACACAGGAATAAATGTCTTGCAGGATACAGCTCTTAACATGCTCACAATACAAAACAGTGATATACAAAAACCATCTCTTTAAGCTCAGTGTTGTTTCAGGACTCTCCTATTGTACAGAAATGTATATCCCCACTAGCTTAGTTTTTGCTAGCATTGTGTAATGAGTCAGGAGACCAGAATTTCTCAACAGCACTGCTACTTCATTGTTTGTTGTAAATGAACAAGTATTTAGCCAGAGTATATTTATTACAGACTACAAAGTACACTGAAGGTATAAAGAGACACACATCACACAAGAGACACACCACAAAGTGCTGGATTGTTGCACCTTTCAAAAGACTAAGTAACTGAACACAAGCTGTAATTTTTTTATATGCTCTATTATTTTATTTGCTTCCTTAGTAGTTAATTTTCTTCCTAAAGCAGCATTTCTGGAGGGAGAAGCAGAATTGCATTTTTTTCAGTTTATATTAGCTTGGCTAAGCACACAAATTTTCAAACATGAGAAGCACCTGTGGGCATGAAAGTGATTTGGCTCTTTTCTCTAGATCCTTACTTACTACATCTTTTTGTATCACCTGATGTTACTTTTCTCCACAAACTTTACTGTGGAGATTTGTATTGTTCCTGTCAGACCAAGTTGTTAATGCAGCTGCTACTACTTTTTTGATACAATCAGCATATAGGAACTGACTTTTGATGTATAAACACCATCTCTTACCTGGTGCTGCAGAGTTTTGTGTTGAACTGGATGAAGAAGGATCTTCATTGCTGCTGGGACTTGCATTCACTGAGGTCTGTGGTTCCTCCTGTTCCAAACTACAAAAACAGCATTGCCTTCAAGACAGACTCACAATTGCCCCACACATCTTTCCCATAAAGAATCTAGAAAGCAGACTGTTACTGACATCAGTGGAGTACCATTTTACAGTGCTCTGATAGCACACTTTGCATATCACCATACATTAAACTATGAAAATCAAACAGTGAAAAATATTCAGCTTAAAAATTTCTCATGTGAATTTCTTTAGGATGTTCCAGCATCCTAAAAGCCTTCAGTTACTTGCTAATACATTAAAGGTCACTGTTGATTCTGCAAGTGCCTTTAACTTTTTTTAGCAAAAGATTAACTGGGCAATTGGACATGAAAATGAACAACCGACTCCTGAAACACACAAGTCTTCACAGCACAAAGCAAGAGACAGTGTGGGTAAAACACTGATGTCAGGTCAAAAATATTTTGCCATTCTCTCCATAACAAGAATTTCACTGATAAGGTTCAGAAACATGCAAAATAAACAAAAGTTTAATGAAAATTCCAAGAAAAGCCTCTGCTTTTCTAATAAACATTGCGGGGAGTAACTGCAGCTTTCCTCTTTTTGAACTAATATACATGAGCACATTCAGTACTGATGAGCAAAATTCCACTGGGATGTTTTCTGAACCACCTGTACAATTCTCACTTTTTAAGCCAAGTCTTATTACATGTCATCTTAAAAGCAGTTGGTGAAGATGTTTTGCAAGAGTCATAATTTACTGAAAAGAAAACGGCAAAGAAACTCTATTTCTAATACCAGCTCTACTGTAGTTTGATTATACAACTTTGAAAATAGTTAAAGGACACAACAGGTACACAAGGAGAAAAACACCCCAGATCAAACCCAAGCACTTAACTTTAAAGCTCTGTAAGAAAATCTTTTTAATTCTGCTCAGTGAAGTAGTGCCCATTTGTATTTCTAAGTTTTCTTACACAAGTACTAGTGTGACATATATGTGTGTCTCCTTTCCTAAAAATATATTTTAAAAAAATCCCCAAACAAGCTTAACAAAGCATTGGCCTCTTTTAGTCCTGCAAGAGGCACTAAGGAAAGAACAGGGGAATGAAAAAGCAAACAAAAACAGCTCAAACATAGGCAAGTGTAAGTTCTAAAATATAAAACGTGTTTTCTGAAAGGATCAGTTTTCAAGGCAGGGGATTATTCCTGAGACTTTGTTTCAATAGCCTCATCTGTTAGATGTAGTAATCTACCTCTAACGTGGTATTATTGCCGCATTACTTACCATGCTTTCAAACATTCAGCAAGATCCTTTAATGACAGATTTTACACCAGTAGACACAGGGGCTTAAAATAAACAGGCAGGTAGAATGAAGTAATTGTATTTTTCTTCCCTGAACTATCTTTGCATAATAACGAAGAGTTTACGGATAATGCACAGCTGAAAGGACTGGCTCGTGGAACCCTATCTCAGTTGAAAATCAGTGTACAGTTGTGAACACACAATAAACTTCCAGAAACCAATGTAATTCCACTCCCAGTAGGGATGACAGATACACCAGACGTACTGTCTACTAGATCATCAGGTGGCAACCCCCTCAGCTCTAGAAAGTCACCATTCTGCACATTTAATTAGGCATAAGGCGCAACGGCTTAGCCCGTGCTAAGGACAAGCTGCCCGTACTTGCCTTCCGGCGTGGTTGTTGTGACCGGGTCTTCGGTGCCGGTGGTGACGCTGGCCGCGCTTGTGACGCTCCATCCACGCCTCTCCTTGCCTCGACGGTAGTTTCTCCGCATTTCTACTCTTAAAGCAAACACACACACGTACTTCAGCCCTGCTTGCCTGGAACAGCTCAGCACACATGACAGGTCTCTTAATGCGGCCTCTTTTCAAACAGTTTCAACCTGTAACCACCAGGCCCGCCGACCGCCCGCAGCACAGGCGCTCCCCTACGCCTGTCGACTTCCCCGCTAATCCCGAACCAGCGCCGTGGCTAGCCCTGCAGCGCTGAAGCCAAAACCCCGGAGGAAGAAGAGCAAGGATGACCGAGCGTCGCCCACCGCCTGCCTGAGCCCACCCGTCCCTCACCGCGCCGGGCCCGCGCCAGCCCCGCAGCCTCCGCGCTGCCGCCAGCGCCCCGCCCACGCCCCCAGGGACGCCCCTTACTGGCGCTCGGCCGCGGCCGCCGCTTGACGGACAGCTCGCTCGTCCAACCGCAGGAGGCCGGGCCGGCGCGTGCGCCCCGCGGGGGCGGGCCCGCGCTGAGGGCGGGTGCGGCGCTGAGGGCATGGAGGGTGCGGGCTAGAATGGGGTGCTTAGCGCGGCGGGGAAGCAGCGCGGGGCGGAAGGGGTCGCTTAGCACGGTAGGGAAGCAACGCAGCGCAGAGGCAGCCTGGGGGCTGCTGGGAGGTGGCATATTCTGAGGGGACACCGAAAGGGTGTCGCAATTTCCTTCTTTTACGTCGCTGCCTCCCTCAAAGGCATCCCTTGGCTGTGGGCAGCTAGAAGCTGTTATGACCGCTCTGAATGTATCAAGAATTCAGAAAAGATAATGTCTTGAAAGTGATTCTCCCGGCTGAGGCCTCTTGGTGTTTTTTTTTTTCTTATTTTGAGCCTTCTACTGGAGGGCAATATTGAGGCACAAGGTGGGAAGAAAAGCGCGGGCTGCAGCAATCGGTAACAACTCCTGGGTCGGTCAGAACACCAGAAGGGTGTGGTGGTAGTTATTATCTCCTTGCAGTCAGAGTAATAAACCTATTCTCTTAATCGTTTATTAAAGGTGTCCTTAAGCAATTTTTGTACAGTGGCCTTCCCCTTCCTGCTTGTACAGCATCTAGGAGTTAAAAAAGCGTTATAACCAAAATTGTTAAAAATGTTTGTTCATTTAATGAATGATTGAGATTAAAACAAACAAAAGCTATAGTTAAAAGAATTGTGGAAAAATAGTGGTTTAGCCTTTTTGCTTCCAGAAAGATCAGGATTTTTTTTTTTTTTTTTTTTTTTTTTTTTTTTTTTTTTTTTTTTTTGGTTGCTTTAACAACTTAAATAAGAAATGCCAGTACTGGGAAAATAGGCAATGGGTTTTTGCTACTTTGGATGTTTAGACTTTAAACAAGTTTGCTGTCTTACTTGACAGGAGAGTAGTATTTGGGAGATGATATTTTTCTGTGTTTTAAGTTCAAAATGCATAGAGTTAAAAGAGCCTTGGAAAGTATTCACTTAAGGATATAAACAGCTGGAGAAGTCACCTGTGGCTTGCATATATAGTTTGTGCTGTATTTCTTTGTCTTTGCAAGGCAGAGCACCAGCATGGTCTACTTCTTAGGCATATTTTGTTGATTAAGTCTGTTTCCCATAGTGGTTTAGTGATAGTGGTCTTTAGCTTTCACTAGATAATTTAGAATTTTAATACAGTAACAGGAGAAAAGTGCCTACAGAAAGTGAACTGTTGCTAAAGCTGTTACTGGTATTGACTGGATTCAAAGTGATGGTTTATATGGTGTTGGTGCTTGATCTGTATGTAAATTTGCTGCTGGTACACCTATGCACAGGGTTCTAGGGAGTGTTTTCTTCATGATGTTTACTGGCATGTGGGTAATAGTCCAGAATATCTAATGTTTTGCAAGTACTGTTATACTCTGCTTTGTTCATTGGCTTTGTTTCATCTAATTTCTGGTGCCCAGTAAGCAATATTCAAGGTTCTGTGACCAATATATGCTGCTTATAAGCTGAGGGATTCCTGTCACTGAAATAGTTACCTTTGGGGAAGAAGTGTATTAAATTACTTGTTTTCTCATTTGTGTTTCAGGTACTTACTATGAAAGTTAATAAAGAATAGACTGGAAGATATTTCAGAGATCACTGGTTTTCTACGTATGCATTTCCATGTATTGAAATAAAATATACAAATATGTAAATAAAATACACACATTCACCCATACATTGTTCCTTAGCAATAGTTTGTCTAACCTCTTCCTAAAGCCTTTTGTTTTGGTTTATTCTGATAATTTTTTTTTTTAGTATTTATTATTATCTCTCACTGAAAGGTTTCCTGATGTGTTACCTTATTGCTTATTGCTGCAATTTAAAAACATTACTGCTATTCCTTCTTCCTTCTGTGGATATAGAAAACAATTTGTTACCTTGCTCTCTGCAGCCGTATTCCATATTTGAAATGTGAAAATGCTGTCCCTTTTGAAATTTTTTCCAGAGATTGAAGAGTGCCTCAAGAATACCATTCCTTGGAGTGTGTTCCTAAAAACTGGGTACACCACTACTGAGCTGAGGCCTTTCTAGTACTTTGTTTTGCAGGCTGTACTCAGGCTGGAGCTGTAGGACATGCTACAGCTGTGCAGCAGTGCTAACTTCCATGAAGCTTATGGCCAGAAGTGTGAGCAGTTGTTTGTGGTCTGGGGTTGTGGAATTGGCTGTGCTTGTGCTGGTGACAATGGAATGCTGCTCATCTCAGGCTGGTTCGTGAACTGGTCCAGGCCTTCCTGCCCTGTGGAATGCACTCTCCCACTGTGTCCGCCTTGGCTGTTTTTCTACTTCCTTGACCTGAGGGACTGGGTTTATACCTGTGTAGTCGATTAAATGCATATGTTCAGACTATGCTTATTTAGTTGATTGAAATGTAATTGTAAATTGCATTAAAACATTCTGTAAAGACTAGATGTTATCAATTACATCAGAGTTTAAGGTTTCAATGTAGGTTTAGGATTACCACAGTTTAACGAGTTGCTTTTCAGATGAACTGCAGTGTCTGAGCCTGTGTTCATTCTTAGCAGTTGCAACTCAAAATTAAAATTAGTTTGTCTAATTAGTTTGTCTCTCCTTTTGCTGAGGCTTAAGCTGTGTATTTTGTCTCATGCCTTCTGGGGGCTAAACCTGCACTCTGCCTGTTAAAGCTCAGCTTACATAAGACAACTCATTAGCTTTAGTAAGTGGGAAGGGTACCTGGGCCCATGGATTACCCTGGGTTTATGCAGGGTAATCAAAAGTGGGATATGGTCTAATAGTAAAATTTGTGTTTGTTCTAATACTGCTGAAATCAAAGCAGTTTAAGAGTCTGTGTAACTTTGTGCTTACTCTGCATTATGAACTGAAGCAGTTATAGTGTCAAAGCTGTTGTGAAAGTTGCTGTTTGCCTTTTTATCTTAGTTTTCAGAATGCCCTGCTGTCCCACAGGCTCTGCTGTTAATGCAGAAAATAACTTTTGGATTCTCTGGCATTAGGTCATAAAATTGGTTAGGCTGGAAAAGACCTTTAAGGTGGTCAAGTCCAACCATTAACCAAACACTGCCAAGTCTACCACTAAACTCTGTCCTGGAGTGCCATATCTACACATATTTTAAATATCTCTAGGAATAATGACTCCACTGCTTTTCTGGGCAGCTTGTCCTAATGCTTGACAACCCTTTTGGTGGATATTAGGAAATATTTCTTCAGTCTAGACAAAGGAACAAACTGCTGTAGAATTTAAGGAATTAAGGTGATGAATTGTCACAGTTCGTATAAAGATCAGTAATTTCCTGCGTTTATTCTGTATGTGTGTGTGTTTCACTTTTTAACTTTTTTACTCTGTCGAGTTTAAATCTCAAGCTCCCAAAGCAATCCTGATGGCCTTGGAGGTGCAGCTCCCCTTGAGGGTCTGCTGGGTGTTTTAAGGATGGGAGCGAATCGGAGCAGACCCAGGAGAGGGCAGCAGTGCACTTGCACAAAACCACCGTGTCTTGGCTTTGTAGGGTCTTCTGCACCAAGTATTGAATCCCTATAACAATCAATTTAAAAAACAAAAATACATCAGTGAATCCCTTCGCAACACTACTTAAAAGTGTATTTATTTGTATTCATAGCTCTTAAGTCCAAGGACACTGATGTTGCATTTTTTAGTCAGGCTTTCCCTTCAAGTAAGAAGGTGAAGCTTCTTTCTCCTGGTATCGGCTTTGTCTACTCTGCAGGTCAGAGGTCATAAAAAATGATGCCCATGAGATATGTGTCAGCTCTTAGTATTTATATATGTGTGTGTATTTTTAATGTGATTTATATATTATTTATATTATATATAAAATATATAAATTATATAAATTCAAATTTTACTCTGGCACTACATCTGAAATCTTTTTCCAGTCAAGTATCTTTGGGAGTGAGACATATGCTGGTCAAACCTTGCCATCTTTTAAACGCTTTCCTTAATAGAAATGCTTAGACAAAATTTACTGGATAATCTGATGAGTAATGAATTCATCTTTTTCCTGTGGATCCAAAATAATAATGTGTATGTAAAACTTATCAGAAGTAAGTTGCATTTAAAAATTATTTAGGTGCTTAGGAAGGTGTCACTAAAAGACCATAATGAAAACATTTAGGTCATACTTTTGCTGGCACTGGTGGAGGGACTTTATGACTTCTGATTATAATCAGAAGATGGACTGCAGAACATGCAGGCAGGAGTGGGAGCCAACAATGTGCATGGTTCTGTCTATTGGTAGAAATGGGACTGTGGTGTTATGGGTCTCATCAGATAGGCTGGCACATTCCAAGGGATGATCTCTGGTAAAAGCCTGTCTGAGACCTTCTGTTTGCCATGGTCGGCCCTCTCCCATGGGAGGCACAGATGCCTGGGCTGTGTTTGCCACCTCAGCATCTGCATGTTGCTTCCTGTGACTGCAGCAGCCCAGTGCAGAACAGTCTTGCTGCTGCAGCCACTTGGAGCTGACTAGAAGAAACCAAACAACTAAAATCCCTAAAACACAACAACAACAAAACAAAAATCCAAACCTGAATCTTACTAGATGTTAAGGGAACAGTTGAAGAGAGACTCCTGGTCCATGTAACAGCAACTTAGTGAGTGCAGAATGACAAGCCTGGTGGCTGCTGTTGCAAATTTGGTAGAGAAAAGCAAGTGTTTATCACACGAGTGTTTCCTGGTGTAGTTTCTATGAGCGTCAGAACCCAAGAATCCAAGGTGTATCATAACTAGGCTGCCATGCTTGTGTATAAAGTGAGTTATTGCAGGACAGGCATGGTCTTAGATATACAGAGAAGATGTGCCCATACTTGCTAATACCAACAGGTTGGCTCTAATCTGCTTAGTCAAAGCCAAATGACTGAAGCGGTAGGTCTGCTGAGTTACTTTCTAGAGTGAGAAAGCAGCAGAAGATTAGGAATTCAGAAGATAAGGCTCTCCATTATGACATAACTCACTTCCGTTGTGCATATGTGGATTCAATTTGAAATCCACATTTCAAGTCAGGAAGTCCCAGTGCACTGAGCTGGAAGACCATGCCTGAGTGAATGATAAACTCCCAGCTGACCCTGAACTTGTGCGGGATCTGCTGCACCAGCTGGATCCCTGTAGATCTATGGGGCCTGATGGGATTGATCTGAGAATACTCTGAAGAGCTAGCTCATGTCATTGCAAGGCCTCTCTCAGTGATTTTTGGATGGTCTTGGGTATCCCTCAGACTCTCAGGCACATAGTGTTGAGTCTTGGGGTGCTCCTGTGCAGGGCCAGGAATTGGACTTTGATGATCTTTGTGGATCACTTCCAACACAAGATATTCTATGAAATTTTTCTCCCTAGAAAGACAAGCTGAAATCTAGCGTCTTGTGCTAAATTTTATGCAGATAACTATGTATATCTTAAATGAGATCTTGTTGACCCTGATTTGAAAGGGATGTTAAAGATACTTTAATTTTTGCTTTAGGAAGAATTGTTTGCTTTGCCATTTTGTTTCAGACTTGTTACTCCTGTGATGTAGCACAGGCTTCTGTGTACCAATTAGGTTTTGTTAGTCTCTGTTCCAGAAATGGTTGCATTTTCATACTGCAGGTAGAAATGCTAAAAAGGCTTACATAGCCAGAACGCTCAACTGGACCTTACATTCCTTGCAGAGCCATTGTAGAGTAGAATATCTTGATGGTGAGGAAACCTGGGTTGAATAATGCTGTCCTGCCCCTTTCTAGGGGGAAAACTCAAGATCTGCATTGGAAGGTCAAGTTCCTGATGTAAATAATGCTGTCTTTAGAGTAGTGGCAGCTGGCAGCATTTTCATTTTTCCTCCAAACTCATTTGTTCAGCTTATGGGCCTCTAATACACAAAGTGCTTGCAGTTACAAGATTGATTTCTAGTCTTGAATTTAAAACTTGCCAGGAAAACAACTAGTCAGCATCTCCAAGGAAGTATTCTCTTTTGGGGTCAAAATCTTGTGTGCTGCTTCATAGTCTCCCTTGCCTGCTTTGGGTACTAAGGTTGTACTTCGTACAGAGAGAGGTGAACTGTTTTGCTTTTGCACATCAATAGCAGATGTCAGGGCTCTGACAGCTGATTTCCCACTGGAAGAAAAATTTGTGACACAGACCATAGGAATCATCTTTCTTAGCAGATTTCCATATTAAATACATGAGGCTTTGGACAGATGTACACACGGATGATATTGCAGGAAAAAACCCTTCTCCAGAAATTTCAATCTGGAAGTCAGTGTTTTGCTTTCAGAAAACAAAATCGTCTTTATCTTTGAAGCTCCTAGCAACTAAAGATACAGTGTTACAGGGCTACAAGCCCCTCATTTCTCAAAGTCTATATTCTGCTCGTATCCAAAGGAAAGTCAGTAATTGGAGAAACTTGGGTGCAAGGAGGCATTATAATCATATGAGGGTGGTTCTCAGAAATGGCCAGTAAATGAACACAGTTTTGGAGTGTGAGCTTCCTGAACTATCTTGTGTGTATTGTGTGTTTTAGCTATTCCCTTTGTGAACATACAAACATAAACATAACAAACATAAACAAACATCATTGAATGATGCAGGAGTGACTTGCTTAGTCTCCTTCCCTTCCACCTCATCTTTGAAGATATGTGTTGGAATTTCTTGTTTCAAGTGTTTGTTTTTGTTTTGTTTGTTTGTTTTAAGGAAAGGGAATGAAAGTTTTATGAGGCGAGAATTCGTCTCTCATTCTCTTCTGAATCCTCTCTCAGGGAGAACACGGCAGGAGGAGGAGGCAGCTCAGCTCAGCAGATGCAGACTGGTGGGGAAGGCCTCCTGTTACTGATGTGTAAAGTGAAGAGAGCAAGTTACTTTTGAGGACTTTCAGGAGCATGTCCTGAAGGAAGAAGGGTGGGAGGAGGGAAGGTTACCATGGGAAAGCAGTCTCCATATATCTGTGTGTTCTGTAGAGGGTATGTATGCGTTCTTTGATTTGCTTGGTGACAGGGGAAGGGTTTGAAGGAAAGTTAATCTGCAGATACCTGGTCTCATAATGATAATGCATGTTGTCTACTCATGTCTTCGTTACTATTTATATGCCTATATTACTGTAATAACATACAGTAATATATATTGTATGGTAATATATAATATAAACAGTAATTTATATTACTATTTGTTTCCATATGTTCTGGATGCTACCAGATCATTTTGACTTTTAAATGTTATTCTTAGACTGCTGTGCCTTTGGTCATTCTAATTGCATGTGTACCCTGATATTTATGATGGATGGTGACATTTCCTTCTGGTCCATTGAAATGCCTGTTTCATTGTTGGCTCCATAGATGCTCTGCTTCATAGAGCCCTTCTAGGATCTGGTTTTCAAACTGCTGCTCTTCTGGGCACTGAATAGAAGCCAGGAATAGTGAGCTGTGGTCAGATGTAATTACCAGTATAGATACCATCCTGAAGATTTCAAAGCATGTGCCTAGTGCAGAAGTCTGCTCATGGGAGTAGCATTGCAGGATCTCCCATTAGTACAAACTAATAAAATTAACTTTGTGCACAGTTTATGGTCTGTCATTTCTGTATACCTGTGGGAAACAATGAAATAAAAACATTTTAGACAAGACATACAACACATAAATTAAAACAATAGACTGTTTCTGGGAAGAAATACTCTACTGCAGATAGGGTAGCCTTAGCACTGTTTTGTAAAATGATCTTCAAAAGTCTGAAGACAACTGAAATTGCTTATGTGCTTTGTAGAACGGAAGCAATAATTGTTTCACATACAAGATGTAATATATCAGTTTGCAGTTCCAAAAAAAAACCAAGACCAACTAACAAAACTTTGTCTCTCAGCTTAATTGGATGGAAATTGAAAGAGGAGGTAGGATATGGAAGATGGTTTGTGGACTTGGCTGAGCTATTGTTTCCCTGAGCAAAGCACTTTCTAATTGGGAGCAGGAAAGCTCTGAATGTCCCAAGAAAAAAACAATAGGTAAATAACTGGCTGTAGGATCATATAAATTTATATTATAGTATAACCTTGTGGGAAATCAGGATCAGGACCTCTGTATGAAATGGTTAAGGGCTTCCAGGGCCTTTAAGAGACTACCAGGCTACAGGGTTTGATCGGTGTTAGTTATCCAGCAAGATTTAATTGTGTGTGGTGTGTAGTTTTTGGTTTGTTGTGTTTTGGTTTTTTTTCTCTTCCTTTTCTGTACCCAGGTAAAAACTGAATGCAAGTTGTCCAAGAGTGTTTAGTTATTTTCTTTATAGAAAATGCCTGCTTTCCTAAAGCTAGGTGTGATTACATCAGCTGGTAGAGCATCCTCACTTTGAGTACTCAAACATTTTATCTTTGTTCAGAATGATGTTTCAGAACAGCTGAAAACAGCACTTCTGAAACAAATTGTTACAGAAGTGTGGAAGAAAAGGAAAATACAGATTATCACTGAGTTGTGCTTAAGCTCAAAGTCTAGGGGAACTTCTAAGAAGTAACATAAAGGGTGAACCTTGTATAGTGATAAATCAATGAAATAAAATTGCTCCCATGTGTTCTGGATAAAATTCGAAGAGCGGATTAATGCCTTTATACAGTGCTGCTAGCTCTGCATGTATGCTGTGTCCAATAGAGGAGAACGCCTAACTTGAGGAGAGTATCCACTAAAAATTTCTTCTGGAAGGAATGCAGGTGTTTAGTAACCTTTCTTACAAACATTTGCATACATTCATGCAGTCATCAGCCCTGTGAAATGTGGGAAGATCATTTCAGAAGAAATTTCAAGGATTATTTTGACATGTTTCTCTCTCTCAAAAAAAAAAAAAAGGAGATGAAAGAAATAAGTGAAAATAGTTGGATGGTCACCTATATTTTGTTTTGGAATTCTTTTAGACCTATATAGCATAATTTTGTTGGATTGAATTCTATGGGCCAGACTCACTAAAGCAATTATTCTTGTAGTAATGGTTGATATACTTGTTATGGGATTGGATATACTTGATATGGGAATAGACTATAACAGGAGGATAAAAAAAGCCTATATTGGGTAAACAGCTGGACAGTTGTTCTTACTTTTGGTTGTACAAACTGGCTGTACAGAAATTATTCTATGTCTTTTGAGCATTCTGGTTATCCTTCTTTGTGCCTTTTCTAGCACTAAAAAACTGTACAAAGTATTGAGAAATTAAGCACATTATAGATTCCTGTGTTGTGGCACAATGCCCAGAGTGTGTCGTCTTTGACTTGTGGTTCAATAGTGAGCTACTCTCAAATAATTCTTGGTTATATACCAAGATCTTGTTCTTGACTGGCAATAATTAATTCAGAGGCTGAAGGTGTACATGCAGTGTTAGAACTTTTTAAAGTATGTCAATTTGCCACCAATTTATCTGCCATTTAATGTCTTATGAGTCAGTTTTCATTTCCCTCTGCCCCTTCCCCTCATCTTCTGAAAACCTCCAAAACAAACCAACCAACCAACCTAAAAAAAAACCAAAACAAAACAACAAAAATAAACAAACAAACAAAAACCAACCAAACAAACTAAAACCACCTGACCTCAGAAGGAGTCATCTTCCTCTTTTATGTGGGAAGAATGAAGTTCAGTTCCAAAGCTTCTTTGCAGGTTAATTGAAAATAGTCACTGAAACCCTCTGCCACCTTACAATGCCATTTCAGTAGGTGGACTGATGGGAGCTTGCTTTAGTGGGGAGCTTAAAGAAAAATCCATTACTTCCAGGTTGCCAATTCTAGTGCTGATGAAATAACTTGGAATACACTAGAAATGTAATGTGACTGAAAGGAAATGGTTACAGACTCTGAATTATTGCAAAATAGTTTGATGGAAAGGAAAAGTCTCCCTGGAAAGGGGTTACTAAGTGGCCCTGATTTCTTTCTGCCTGTTGCTGGTAGTGACAAGCAGTACTGCAGGGACTGGAAAAGATGTTATTAAAATTTTTGTATGCAGCACATACACAAAGAATGTGGCTGTCCCTAAAGAGGATAAGAGCTTGGTAGTTGCAGTTAAAAAGAATTTATTCAGGCTTAGCTAGTGCTGCAGAATCTGGTAGTCACTTGTGCTGCTGGCCCGTGGTAAGATGCAGTGTGCAAGGTGCAGCGTAGAAGAAATGCACAGCTTTCTGCTTGCTCCCTGAATGTGCACCATGAATACATTATATTAGTGGCACTACAGTATTTATAATCTAAGGATATAAGCAATTGGATACAGATACTCTTTTATCTAAACTGTACTAGTCTTAATGTGTTAGATTCATCCTATCCATTAGGAAGAATGAACTCATAAATGTTCCAGTTTAAAGTCATCTCTGTAGTATTTCTTAAACCACTATTAACAAGCTATGCTGGCTTCTGAAACCAGCTGGTTTTGCTTCTATATTCTGAGTTGAGAGACGTGCCCAGTGTTTATGTTGTGTTTGCATGACAACTTTAGGATGACAGCACTAGTGGAAGGGTAGCTCAGCGTAAACCTCTGGCTGCATAAGTGGCACTTCTACACCTGCATGGAACAGTGTCCAAGACAGTAAATCCTGTTTGATGGCCCAGCCTCTCCTCTCTTGTGCCAAGTTTTGTGCAGCTTTATTCATCTCTGAAGGTTACAGGAAGTGGACACTTGGCTCGTGGACTTTGTTGGGGTAACTTGGCCCAGCTCGCTCCTCTGGCCAGCCAAACAAGCTGCAGACAGCCCCAGTTTTGCTGTGCGTCATGGTGTAGGTAGCAAGTGGGCAAGACTGGCCATGGAGGAGGAAGACACACCCTGGCAGATCTGATGCAAAGCCTATTTAATTCTCTAGAATTATTTTTATGGAATGTGGATTAGGTGCTAAATCCTGGAATAGCATTTAAAGGTTTCTTATCTCTTGAGAGGCACAAAATACACCACTTCATTTTGCTGAGCCAAAGCAAACCTACTGATTTAAGGTATCAAAATAATATGCATGTTACAATTTTTGGAAATTTAGAAGTATTCTGGCTCAGACTTGTGATGTGACTACCTAAGCTAATCTGAGGGGTGAATCAGGCACCGTCTTATTTTTAGGTGTAGTAACTTGACAATGTCCTTTAATACTCCTGTTGTTAATGGACAAATTACAAGTCTTCATTTATTTGACTTTTTCACTGCATTTTTTTCAACCTCTTGCACCACCTGCTTTCCTGAGACTTTTTGCATGCACATGCCTTTTCCTGGACAGAGGGATGGTGATCTGAGTTGGTTACTGTCACTGTGTTCTTGTCACGCTGGATGGCAGGTAGATGTCACCCTACCCTGTCACCAACTGCTGGCTGAGGTGGGAAGGGTTGGGAGGGTTGAGTTGAAAAGGATTTGCTCTGTATTAGTGTGATGGCAGAAGTATCCTGCCCAGTTTCCAAATTGCTAGAGAGCAGTACCAGGTGAGTTAATGTCAGTGACACAGTGTTTTACCACAGTATCCTTTCCATGGGGCTGTCCTTCAAGCTGTGTCCACTTTAGCTGAAGTTGGGCTAAGTGGGAGGACTTGAAACAGGCTGCTAAAGTTTTTTTTCCCTGCAGACAATTGGTTGGGGTAAATGTTTTGTTTATCTTTATTCTTGGAGGAAGAGTTTGGGTGGGTTTTTTTGTAGTCTGAAGGTAAAAAGAAAAAAAAGCATTAACTGTTGATATGTTATTTTTTCTGATTGAAGAAAATAATCTGTCCATAATAAGCTGGAAACTGCTTTGATGACTGGAAACAGTGCTATGATACATGAACTCTTAAAATAAGAAATATCTGATCTTGAAATCATAAGTTTGGTTTTGTAAAGGGTTTCCACTGGATGATATTACTGGTTTTGGCTTTTTTAGAGTATTATAAGCTGAATGACACACTCATATTTATGAAAAGTCAGTTTAAATACTGTAACTGGCTTCCTTGTGATGTAAGACTTAAATAAATGTCCTGTAGGCTTCTTTGGCTCTACAGGCTGTAACTAAAATCACTTGTTGTTTGAGACATGCATTATAAATCCAGGGTGACCCCGAATACAGGTTGCCAATCTTTATTTAAAGATTTGTGGTGAAAAAATACTAAACTTTATAGAGATATCTTGTATGTTTTTCATCCTTCTCTTACCTGATTATTCCTGACTAAAACTTTTGGCATGAAAACACTGTCTGCTGTGTAGGTGTTCCTCTGATCCTTTTGTTTTGTTTTTCACCTGAAGCATCATCATCATCCCTATAAAATCAGAGTTGGCTGCTGTATGAATAACTTAAGTGTTACAAACAGAACTGTGATTTCAAGTGAACAGAGAAAAAGCAGATAAAACACTTCAAAAAATGGCTTTCAAGGAGCATCTCTGTACCAGTACAGCAAAGTGAAAATAACTAATAATGCTGTGTATATACAACTTATTTTTTTTAAGTTGTTCTCAGATATAGTGTTGGGATTGTCCCAAGGCTTCCAGCATGATTTCAGAGGTTAAATGATTGTCTCTAGATGTGTGTTCATGCTTGTATGTGCATGCCCAAATGCTAGAGAGGGACTGTCTATGTAGGAAGTATGTTCCAAATATAAGTCTAGAAGTAATATTATGGTGTTAAAGTCTAGGCCCCCTTGCCCCACCACAAAAAAAAAAAAAANCTCGCCCCCACAAAAAAAAAAAAAAAAAAAAAAATTAGGAGTTGCCAGAACAAAGGTTTTCTTAACAGCCTTAATTCTGCTCCTTTGTCTGGATTACACTATAATTCATCCCAGCAACTGGAAACTGTATCCTTTCTCCCCCTGCCCGGCTGTCCCTGTACCTTAGCAGAGAAAATACACAGAGGCAAAGAGCGGTGGTCTTCCCCCGCTGCTACCTGCTGCAAGTGTGACTTGGGATGAGGAACAAATACTGCAGAAATATAGGTGCAATCTGTGTGTATTTGGTTGCTACATCCCAGCAGCTTTCTGATGCTAGATTTTCATGACTCAGGCAGTTTAGGGGTGTCTTCTACAGAAAATTTATGAAGCCCAACACCTCGCACCAAATTCACCGAGATGTCAGAACTTCGAGGCCATGAAGACGTAGAGTCACTCGACCTTATGACTGCTATATTTAAGGCACCTCGTTCGCTCTCCCTGCTGGAAAGGCTGGAATTGTTGAAATGCTGAAATTCTCTGAGCGCGGCCCCGGCAGTGCCACGCGGGGGCGCCGCGGGGCCCAGGTGCGCGGGGCGGGGAGCGCTGCGCGGGTGGAGCGCCATGAGGAGGAGGAGGAGGAGGAAGGGCAAAGAGGCAGCAATATGCCGTGCAGGGTTTGCCGTGACCTCAAACGCCTCACGCCCAGAGGTACTCACCGTACGTAATACATATCGAGTCTTAATTCAGACACACCCGCAGTATCGTTTCGTGTGTTTGGGGAGTTAACAGATAAATTAAGCAATGGCTGTGTAGCAGGACAGAAGTGCGTGCACATTGCTCTTAGCAGGTTTCCTTTAAACTATATTTTTGTCTTTATTAAGCCCATTCTTTCATAATTAAGCCCATTCTTTCATGTATCTAGGCCAAATTCTGCACTTGCGGGTATAAAGAAATGCTGATTCTTTTCAGGTCATGACTATTGACACTGACATGAGATAGTACCACTTTCTTCTCTGGGTTGATTTGAGAATAGTATATGAAAATTTGCACAGAAGATCTGAACAACAGCATGCATGTTTTAAATGCTCTATATAAGCATAGATAATGTTCTGCTTTAGTGTACACCACTATAAATGCAGAATAAATCTTACTGGCAGAATAAACTGGATTTGATTGTGACAATGTTGGACAACCCTTCCTCCTGTTGAAGGCGACTTTGGCAGAACCAAGCCTTTAGGTTAGAATTGCATATTAGAAATGGGAACAGAACCTGACTGGCAGGGATTTTTCTGTTTGTTTTTAACATCTATAGCCCAAACGTTCAGCCTTAAGGAGACTAAGGCTAGGCCTCTGAATCCAATAACTCCCAGAGTTACCTAATAGGAAACACTAGACACAGGGACCCATATGGAATTTAGGCTATGTGAGTTGAGGCTTACACAGCTATATTGCAGCACTCTAAAATACTGCAGTCTGCTTTTCCAAGGTGTCCTATTGTTATGGGTTCTTAGACTTAGTGACATGGCATTAGTCATACAATCCTCTGAATCTAGATCATTTCTTTGTAATATCCAAGTCTCAGCAGGCATTGCTTCCTAAATTATTTTCCAGTCCTGTCTGGTACCTGTGTGACTTCTCTTCCCAGGCTTGTTTCCACAAGGTATTTGATAGTATTGCTCACCTCTAGCAAATGAATAGTATCAATTATTATGTGTACACAAATGTCTTGGTGTTTTGCTGAACTAGGGTCTACTTTTCTTGATATGATTTTTGAAAATGGCATAGGGCTTCCACAAACCTTTAAGCAGATCTTTTAGGATATTTTTGTAAGAGTTTGACTGGAAACAAAGCTTTGCTGGTGGTTTAGAGTATATATTGGGATGGGGGAGAGGAAATTAAATATACAGCAACTTCAAAATGAATGCCTATGGTTCCAACATTGTGCTGCTATGCTAACAAATAGGCTAAACTTGGATGTCCCCAGTACTCCAGTTTGGAATAGCTCCCAGCTTTGGAATATAACATGCTTGCATTTGTATCTGGAATACAACTGGGATTCTCATGTTCAATAATCAGAAGGAGGGAATGTGAGTGAGGGAAACAGCTGCATATCTCTGGCGCTAGGCTTTGCATACTGACCCTTTTTGTGTAACCTCCATGCTCCAGAAGTTTGAATTCATTTCAGGAGGTTGGCAAGCATTTAGCTGGGAAAAGTGTTAGCTAGTGAATTATTCCAATTATACAAATAGAGTAAGGTAAACCATTGCTTGTCTGATTATGAGAGTGATCTTAAGCAATAAGCACCTCTCTCCCATAACAAAAGCAAGTACAACTCAGACTGTTAGTGCTATCCTTTCCCTTCTCCCAAAGTGGATTTGGCCAATCCCTCTGTCTAGAAGAGTGATGAGAGTGGATGGTCATGATTGCTAGGAGAAATTGTTACTGTGTGAGGAGATAAAAGGTTTTAATAAAAAGAATTTGGAGAAGAACTACCCAATGACTTGGAAAGAATAAGAAGCTGTTGCAGTGCCAAAGGGGAGTGGAAAAGATTGCAGGTCAGTTATGCTTGCTATAGCATTTCTGAAGTGTCATAACCTGGGTAATCAATCATAAGACTTTGTTTTGTGGCCATTGGTTGCACAAGGTTCCTGAAGGCTGGATTCCCACTGCTTGCATTTTGTAGTGAGATGCTGATGGTTGCAGGAGCCAAGCAGGGAGAATCCTCCCTAAAATGATAATTTTGTAAGCTATTCTACTTTCTGCAAGCTGGAGCATTACAGCAGCAACTGCAGTATTCTTTGTAGATGTTTTTATTCTACCAGACTTGTTCTAATGCTTTAAAATAGTATTTCATAAGAACTTTAGCCATAGACATCAGATGAGAGGAAACATTCTGCTATGTGTGAGATTGGCAAACCCTTTGGATTTTGCAAGTGAGTGCAGAAATCAACATATATAAGACACTGTTCTTAGTAGGTGACTGATCTTAGGTGCAGCTTTACAAAGTTTTGCCCAATTTAAAAACTGTAGTGCTTGATCATTCCTGAGCATGACAGGTGCCAAAATATTCTAAATGCTGTAAGGTTTCCTTTTGCAGATTTCTTTGGGATTTTTTCCTGGTGCTGAAGATGTTTGTGCTTTCCTTTCTCAAATGTACAGGCTGGAATGCTCCTAGCTGGCTGTTGACCTTTAAAACAAACAAGAAAAGCCCCCTCACAAGCAGGCACTGGAAGGAATAGCCAGGCAGGGAACTTGGATTTTCTGCATGTGGTACTGGTGGAGTTTTATATGACGATGTGTTTAGACTTGTATTCTGCTCTCAGCTCTTGGGTAGGAATCCTTTCCTTCCTGTCAGCCTGGGATCTGAAGATGGGTTAAATATGTATGTGGGAGTGCTACTTGTAGCGCTGTGAGGGAAAGAGTGTGTGGTTCATGGGCATACTGCTTAGGAAGTTGGAGCCTCTCTAGCCTATTTAGGCTCACTGGAAATTGGCCCATACAGTAATACACATGAAAGATTAGAATCTGTTCCTATGTCTATATATATGCCTGGTAACATGTGCACTAGGAGCTTTCTTGGAATGGCACAAGGATTCCACAGGATAGTCTTAGAAATAACCTAATAAGCATCATCAGTGGGAGCAAAAGTCTGGGTCTTGCATCAAGCAGTATCCCATCAGCCTTTTTCATTGCTTGGGATTTCATAATAAACTTTGACAAGTTCTTCTTAAGTGCTTTCTGCTGAGGCAGCAGAGAGTACCAGTGTCAGCAAAGGCCTGTCAACTCTGGCAAAAGTCCGAGCAAGTAGAAGACTTGACACAAGGGCTTAGATATGTGAGGAGAGTGGCTGGAACAAGAGTTGTGTAGCAGAGCTTCCTACTGGAGATGTGGCTACTGCATTCGAAGGAGGTGTCCTGGCAACAAAGCTGATCTACCTTTGCTTAAAAAACAAGAGGCAAACAAAAAAGCCCAACAAATAACACACTGACTGTGGCAATGCTGGTTTTATGTAAGGGTTATTACCAATGTGGTTATCTCTGTTAAAAAATATCAGCAAGTCTGAATTCTGACCTCAGATACTGTTTAGCTTGGGGAAATTGGTATCAAATAATTTCCACAGGCTCCAGTTGGGGAGACTTGGGAGCAAGCAAATCTGGGCTGACTCCATTGTGACATTGACTACAATAACTGACTCTGATGGGTTCCCAGGATCATTTTATGTTATACCAGTACTGTATTTGTTCTCTGAAATTTGCAGTCATCAGCTATTAAAGTTGACCTAAACAGGTATTTTAGGCAGGTCAATCCACAACTTTGTGTTTTTTCTCCCCTCTACCAAGATAAAGTTGGATGGGAAAGGGAAGAAAAATTTTGTGACACTTTTGATGCTGTTTCTGTTTAGCAGGATTTATGACATAGCTAAAATAGTCTCATTTCCCCCTTATACCATTTTCCTCTGGTGTTTGGCCAATCAATGCAATAAAATGAGCTAGTGCCTTATCCCCTCACTAATTCTAAACTGCTGTTTATGTGGATGTTTTTATTTCCACTGCAACCACCCTATCACATTTTATTTTTCTTACTTTAAACTTTTACAAAGTGGAAAATATTTTAAGTTACAGATTGTTTTGAACATAACGGAACAAAACACAAGGAAAGAAAAGAATTAAATAATGCAATACTATAATTCTTTTGTATTTATGTGGAAGAGGGGGTGAAACCATTGAAGGTGTTATTAAAATTATTTTAAAACCCCCTTGAAATTAAAAGCATTTCACAAATAATATTAAACTGAAAAAAACCAAAAAACATTAGCAGGTGTGGTATTTTTGTGATTAATCTAATTTTTCATATAGTTAAAAAGACTGGTTTTGTTGTCAGCTATATAACTCCTGCATGTACTACAAAAGCAGCCCACTTATGATAGTGATTGTTCCAAAGACCAAAATTCCCTTTGTAAAAAGAAAGCTTGAATACTGAAAGAAAACAATTGCAGTCATTACGTTTAAGCTGTGTCTGGACAGCTCACTTCTGCCTACTCTATTAAAAAAAAAAAAATCTTATAGTGGAGTAAGCAGAAAGTCACAGCAAAATACTCATTCCTTTCTGTGAGGTGGTGTCATCAGTGAGGAAGGAAAGGTGAAGCTGTTCAAATCAACAGCAGACTCAAAGTTAGCACTTTCTTTCGATGAGTGTGGAAGTTTGTTTTTCTCAGCTGTTAATTTTCTCAGGTAGAGTGCTAGTCATTATGCTCAATCCAAATGTTAAACCTGTCTCAGAATCATAATTATATGGTGTGTTCTGTGCTTATTAAAGATAAGATTGTTTAGCAAGGTATTACATTGCTTTTTCTCCTCATGGGCAAGAAGAAGTCATGTTGTACCACCTTTGGGACCACATTTGAAGTTTTTGTTTAAAGGTGGTTAAAACCATAGGTAGACAGTATCCTTGGACTCCATTTGGAGTAGCAACGAGTAACTTTTCTAGGGGTGGTCAGATCATCTCTTGATCGTTCCCTAAACTATATCACCTGCTCCCTCCAAGGTTTAAGTCACCTTAGAAACTCACTTTCATCCTTGCAATAGGAATAAGAGGATGGAGACAGCATTATTTCAGATGAATCAAGGTACCACCTCTGTATCTCATTGATGGATGTAATGTAAAAACATTTTTTCTTACCTTTAGTGCAGGAAAGAGTGAAAAGGACTCCCAAAGGGTTCACCTTTTCTTTATTCTTTAATTTTTAATTTATTCTTTTTTTCTTTATTTGTTTATTTTCCTTTATTATTTTTTCCTTTTATTTTTTATTTTTTCTTTTTTTCCCCATCTAGTTACTCAAAAAATAAGGCAGACAGACCTGTTTCTCTGGATGTATAGATCATGTGCTTCATCATGGGAACTCAGTTTTTTCCCATCTAAATTTTACCAATGACTTCCTTCAAGGAGAGGGCAACCATGGTTACTCAATATGTGTTCTTCAGAGCGTGTGTCTGTTTTATTAGATTCCTTTTCCTACTATTACTGTGGTTTTGCAGTGGCTACCAGAAAGACTTGTACTCTCCTCCTGAAGCAGCTTGTTCGTAACATTATCTTCTATTGTTGGGGAAATTTCAAAACAGTGCATGACAAAGAATATTCTGGCAGCCACACTAAATAGATTTTCAGCAGCTTGTTAAACTGGGGACAGACTTGAGCCAGATTCTGGAAACTTACACAACTTCTGTCTCCCCAAATTTTTGAAAGCTTCAGATTGAGGCCTCCATGTACTTCTTACTAGTATACACTTCTCTTTAGTGTTAACATGTATTTATTTTATGGGAACATCCCATTTAAAAATAAAGGGATTGAGTCCAGACATCAGCATACAAGTAATTCAGGTGTACTTGATAGAAAACTGAATAGTGCATACAAAGAAAATAAAACTGGGAAATCAGAATCAGGCCTGAAATCAAGATAGACTTAAGACATCCAAGAATTGTTGCTATAGTTATAGAGGAGAAAGTTTCCTTAAAAATAAAGAGCTAAACATTTGAGGTCCCTTTCATGAATACAATTCCCAAAGTTGTGAAGAATGGATTGTTGGCACTAATTTTCACACTGTGTAGCTCCGTAGTTATCTTTGTTATGCTGACTACATAAATTTTTTTGGTGATGTGTCTGTAGAAGGCTGGTGTTGAGTCTGTAACATTGACACTCTGATATCTTTACCTCCTCTTTCAGCTAAGCAACTATTGGTAAAGATCAAAGAAGGGGAGGAGGAGTGCTGACAAGAAACAGTGTATGAGAGATGCCTGCACAGCTTTAATAAATAAAAAGGGGTTAAGGCTTCAAATTTCTTGCAGGATATCTGTGCATGTGGGGCCCTGTTTTGCTATAACAAGCTACACTACAGCACACTGTCTTATTTAGACCTATATGAATCTGATACTTTGAATATTAATATATATGAATAAAAGAAAATTGTAAATCATTGGAAATATCTGAGAATATTAAACAGTTGTTAATCAAACAGAAGCCACTTCTTTTTCATCTCTGTATTTTATGTTTCCCTCCACAGCAAAATTAGATTTGTGGCTTTTAATGTCGATGTCTAGTTTGTTTCACTTTCCAATTCACAAGAGTTGAGGAATGTATAATAAGAACCTAACTTTCCCTCCCTCCAGAAAACAGCAACTTTACGTTGAAACTTAACAAGATAAAAAGGAAAGTAGAAGAGAATAAATACAAGATAAAAATTCTTTCACATTTTGAAATGTTGTCAGCTAAAATAAGGCTTTTCAGGATATACAGGAATATTGCTGAGACCTCACAAAAAGTATCAATGCGCTTGTGCTATGTAAATAGTAAAAAATGTTTGAAGCAGAGGTGGATAAGGAGAGCAGTGTTATGATCCATGAGACACGACACCTCCCAATACACTGAGGAGATATGACATTGTCTTTCTTCTACTTGAGTAGAGAGAAGCTGCAGTTCTGTATGAGGGGCTGAAGGTGAGGTGGTGGACTCTCTTCTAAAACCGTGCTCACTCTTGCCCTATAGATGCATCACGCTTAGGCCTTGTGTTGATTCCACAGGTGTTACCCCAATAGATTTATGTCAAAACTTACTTTCCTTTTTCAAAATTTATGTGTTGGCTGTCCAAACATTTGGCAAGCTCTTGCTAAGAATATGCTCACCTAGGATTTTTTATGCCATATACTTTTAAATTATTTATATTTTCTTGCAGCCTCCTTGCTGTGTTTCAGGTGAGTGTGAATAAAACTAACAGTAACTAAGTACAAATGTAAAAGTCCTGAAGCTGTGATTTAGTGTATATGTAACTGAGTGTGTTTCAGCTTTGTTGGTCCTTTAGGATGTAAAACAGTAGTAACATTACTGGTTAGTGACTTATGATACACGAAAATCAGAAGAAATTAATCTAAAATTTAGGTCATAAATGATCTACCAATGATGGACTTGTGTATATGTGAAAATGGAGGTAACTATGGTGTGGTGTGAAATTTTTATTAATATAGGTTTGTGATGTTCCCCCTGCTTGCAAATAGTGAACATGTAAACAAGTTGTGTAGTTCATTACATGCAAAATGCCAGTCAGTGTTCTGTGTCTTTCTGCTAAAATTGTAATCTAACTGTCGTGGGATTCTATATGAAAAACACTACGGGAAAATTATATGGGCATGTGAGCAAAGCCTGATGTCCTTGTTACCATGGGTGAGACTTCCCACTGCTCTGATATGGCAGCTCTGTCCTTGGGTGTCCTGGAGATTCCTCTGAGCAAGGCAGTGCTGTTGACTGGTTCTCCTAGCCAGGAACGTGGGGTCTGCCTGGGAAAAGGGCTATCAACAATCCAAGGTCATCTGTGCCTGTTCTCACTGTTTGTTGCTTTTGCTGGTAGCTGATAAAGGCCCAGCGTCTGAATAACAGGAGCAGCCAGGGAAGCATGTGTGGCTTAATCCCGTTTTTGCAATACACTCCCTGCCAAGCTGCACCAAGAGCTCTTTGCCTGCAGAGCAGGAATGGGCCTATATATCCAACAAAACAGGACCAGAGGGACTCATTAAACTCCTAAAAATGACCTCAAACAGGGTTTCTTAATTATCTGAAAATGTCACCAGTTTGCATTAGAAAATCTCAGGGCTTTCTAGAGCTTGGCTGAATTTTGGTACCTTCTCTCAGTAACACAAATCTGTCTCCTGTTCGGCAATGTGATACAGTCCTAGGCTATTTTTTTCTTATGTGTGAAGTAAAATCATTATTATCCCACAAGCAAATATTGCCCATCCTACAGTAAGTGCTCAAGTGTTTGCCATTAAGCAAATATATCACGGCAACAAGAAAAGTCGAACCAGAAACCCTCATTGTAGTGAGATGGGGTGTAGGTTGCTAGTCCGTGGTCACCAGTTCAGGTGCATGCTACGCTGTTTGTTTCTTCAGCTGTGTGCTTATGACAAGATGGCAGTTTGTGGTTAACTTTTCCTGTGAGTAGTGAGAGTACTGAGCAGGGGGGTCTGAAGTCCCATTCAGTGTCACCTGGACCATTGTGATATTAAATAATATAATGTAATGTATAATGCAAACATTCTTAAAGATTACTTCCCAGAACTGTTTTGGGATAGATCTCAGTATCCTGGCAACTCTCCAGCTGACAGAAAGCTTATTTCTCCTAAGCAATGCCTGTAACCAAATGGCTTAGATTGCTTTGATGGAAGAGATGCTTCCCTCCAGGGATATAAGCCTGGCACAGTACCTAAGTTGACCTAGTAGCTGGAATAGGCCATGTTTTGGAAAGAGGGACCCTAGACAGATCCAAAATTTTAACTTTTTGCAAACTTCTGATGAATCCTTAATGAATGGGAAACCGCTGCATTACACTTGTGTCCTTATCCTCATGTAACAATTATACTCTTTCTGTTCTCCATTCCTCTTCCTTTTCTCTTTTGCCCCAGTATTGGAAAGTTTAATTTTTTAAAATAGTTTAGCAAGAGAGATTATTCTAGTCTTTGCTTTTTCAAGTTCAGCCCAGGGAGGTTGCAATTTCTACTTCTGTTAACATTTCATAAACATCACTACTTCTATTCTTTTATTCATTGTGAATGAAATACTTTTTTCTAGTTTCCTCTCTTCTGCTGCTTTGACAGTAGTGTGTTTTAATTGTCTTTAGTTGAGTTTCTTCTGGATGTATAGATGCAAAGAATGGAGATGCAGGCTTGGTCTTGGTGGTTCTTGTTTGTGTTTTTTAGAGGGATAGAGGATGCCTGAAGAGAGACGAGACCTTTGAGAGAGGGAGAAAAGTATGAAATGACAAAGCTGACATTACAATCAGACAAGGAGAAAACTTTTGTTTGATTCCGCTCTTGTTGGCGCCTAATTTACACTGGAGCAATTTCGTCAACTTCAGTGAGTATACTTTTGAGTCAGATCAGGATTGACACCTCTTAAATCACTTGGGTCATGCTTCGTACTTCATTCGCAAGCTCCTTTAATTAGTTCCAGGTAAACCCAGACTTCCTGGAGTTCGCTGCCTCCCCAGGAACGGGCTCTGCCCGGTCCCTGCCGCGCACCGGGGTCCAGCCTCCAGCTCCTATCTCATCGCAGGGCTGCTTGTCCGGTGAAACGCGGGTCAGAGCTCTTCCCCCCGCGGCTCCCTGTGCCGGACGGAGACGAGGGCCCGGCTTCCGACGCGCCAGAAGTTGCTCTTTGGGAGAGAGGAGCGGGGTTGTGTAGGGCCGGCCGGGCGGTCCGGCCGCCGCGCGTTATGTAAGGGCGCAGGGGCTGCGGGCCGGCATGACTGACAGGGAGAGGGAAATTCCTGGGGGAGGGGGAGCGGGAGCGGCGCTGCCCTGAAGCCGCTGCCAGAACCGGCGGCTCACGGAGACCTGGGGGAGAGCGCGGCTGTGCAGAAAAAGAAGCAACGCGGGAAGGACGCTGCCGGGCAGCGTGCGGAGCGAGCGGGCGGCGCGGGCTCGTTCCCCCGGCGGGGCACGCGGCCTGGGAAACAGGAGGGCAGCGGCGGCCGTGCGAGGGGACGAGGAGCGAGGCCGGCTTCCCCTCTCCCGGCGCGGCGCGTTCGAGCTGGGGCTGGAGCGCGGCGGGGAAGTGCCGCCCTGGGCGCGCTGGAGCCCAGGGTGCCCCCCGGCGCGGCCGCGGCCCCGGCGGCGGCGCTGCCCCTTTAAGACCTGCTCGCCGCCAGTTCCAGGGAGAGGGAGTGACCTCTGGGCTTTGACAGCTCCCCTAATAACTAGCAGCGCCCCGGCCCCGCCCCCGGCGCGCCATTGGCCGGCGGGCCGGTATGCCGCGCTGCCATTGGCTGGCCGCTTTCCCCGAGGGAACCCTTTAAAGTCCGAGAC
>WEKY01032923.1:46408-63083 GCA_013390045.1 Picathartes gymnocephalus
TTTTTTTGGTGGATGTTGTTGCATAAGCATCTGGTTTCTGATTTTTAATATTAAAGTGAAAGTATAATGTGCAATGCTGCTTTCAGCAGGTGGAAGCAATAAAATAGACAGAGTGAGGTTACCAGTTCAGTGTTTACAAGTGATGTGGAGGTGATTTTAATGTGGCCTTGCAAAAGGGAATTTTCTTCTGCTTGACAGAACAGGGTTTGTTGGGCACATTAAACCATGTACCAAAATCTCTACAGCAATTCCAGCGTGGCTCTGATGTTACTTAAAAACATAAATGAGCCCCAGTTGACACACTTCAAATCAAAACTGTTGTCCACATGAAAACTGTGTTTTTTAATATCTCAGCAGCAACTTTCAGAGAAAACAGGGTGAATGTTACTGTTTTTACGCAGGGAAATATAAGCATAAAACCAAAGTCATTGGGAGGCAGAAAAGGCAAGTTAAGAAAACCTGAGGATACACTGGTTTTGAATATGAGAGACTCTGATTAATGGCATGTTGCTTGTTATAGTGTTATGTCTGGTTCCACCAGTCACTTATGCATGATTAGTTGTTGCAGTGCTTTTGTAATTTTGTTTTGTTGGTCTTTCAGTCTTTCACAGTCTGTCTAGTTGTGCGGATGGATGGAGGTTGTATCTCAAAATTGCCACTGAAGAAAAAGTTTTTAAAACATATTATTTGTGGTGTGTGAAAGTAGTATTGAACTATCTGGGTTGTGCTACAGAGGCCCAAAGGTATGATTTTTTGGAGGGTGTTACAGTTTCAAGGTAAGCACATGTCCAATGGGCTGGATGCATGATACCCATTAGATAGGATTCATGGTGTCTGTGTGGGAATACTTTACACAGAAGTCAAGTACACAAAGCAAAGTGGGGAACTGTGTCAGTCTGAGTCATGGGGAAGGTAATGTGGCTCATCCTTTGTGGAGCCTAATGAAAATTGATTTCCTCCTCTGCTTTCCTAAAACTGGAAACATGATATTTGAAGGTTGCTCTCAAGAGCAGACTTTGTCCATCTTGTATATCTGTCTTCTGCAGCTTATCACAGCTGGTTGTACCTCTGCTGTCCTGAAATGAGGCATTCCAAAGCCCCCATTGGCTGCGAATAAACCTTCTTCTAGCATTGTAATTTGGCGAATCTGGAATTTTCTCACTCTGGTTTGTCTTTCGTGTCAAAGCTGAATTTCTTTGCTCAGTAGATCAATTTTACAATCTTGGTATTTATTCTGGGCTCATCACTGTGTTGTCTGTATGTGATGTTGCCTTGAGCAAGAATCATTCCTGTATTGTTTATCCCCGAGGACTTGTAGGAGTAGAATGAATCTGTTCCGGGAGCTGATGTTTTTTTCCCTTGGAGAGACCAACCTCTGATCTGAGGTTTCTCTGTCTGGGGTGACATGCTCCCATGTGCAGACAAGCAGCACCAAGGCAATGTTGCTTGAGGCCTGTTCTGAGGGCTTCATTAGGACTGTGCTGCTCTTCTGGCTTTGCTTGGCAATTTTGCCCATGATGCAGAGACTGAGGAGTGTTCATCACTTCCTTAGTGCACTGGTTTGTTTCTTAAAAGGAAAGTTATCTCATCAACATGATCTAAAAGGAATCATAGTTTTAGAATACTTTTCTTTTTTTTAAAACCAAAAATTTTCAGATGGAAGTGCTTCTTTCTTTTTCTTAAAACTTCTCTACAATTTGTGGAACAAACCCATGTATATTGGACTAGTGCATGAGAAGCAGAAAGTGGTTTTCTTTTCTTGTTTCTTATTTCAAAAGAAAGAAGAGAACTGCACAGCAGCTTTTTACTGTCTAAACTGAGTGACATATAAATATCATAAGTGAGTGCTTGAATACCGAAAATTTAAAATCCTTATTTATCTTTAATAGCCTAAATTATTAGAAGCATGATACCTTTTTTTAAAATTGTTATGTATGGTTTATTTCCCAGCAGAGCATATTTTAACCACAAATTCCCAGCAGATGTCTCAGAAAAGAATAATGCAGTGTCTCAATGGCTGCTGGCAAATATCTTCTCACACCACCATCCTCCCCAGTATGGGAATAGCAGGAGTGTGAAAGCACGTGTCTCAGTTTTCAAGTTACCTGCCCGAGCCGGGTGTGGTCAGAGAGTTACGATTCCAGCTGCATGGAAGGTTTTACTGGCACTCCAGCCTTGTCTGAGGGGAGGCTTCACAGGGAGCCAGTGGAGCAGCAAGAACAGGGGAGGGATGGGTACTGATGAGTGTGCACTAGGTGGCTGTGATCAGCAGTGTGTGCTTGCCAAATCCCGATGCATTAATTTCATCTTCTGCTGAGCTGTAGCTGGGAGAGAGTCTCCTGCTCAGGTGTTGATGGGGACACTGACTAAATCAGTGTTCTTCTGGTGAGAAAGGCTGGAAGTGATACTTAATGTCACAGTCTGTTGTGACAGAACTGATCCAACCTGAGGATCATCTCTCCATTCATAGAAAACTGTGAGCTCTGTTAGTCTGATAACTCTCTACTTGCTTTCTGATAATTTTCATAAATGAACAGAAAATTCCAACTGTAACATATATGAAATTTTAGTTCAAAAAAAAAGAAAGGAACTCTATGTAACTTATAGTTTATCCCCCTTGTTTTTTCTCAGATTCCTGCTTGTGATACAAGCCTTTGTTAAGACATTGTGCTCAGTTTTCTACCAACACATGGTTTAATGCTTCCTGCTTTTTAGTTCTCAAAAATCTAGGTAGGTTGGATGGTGCAAAGAAAATCAGGTGCAGAGCAGTGAAATAAGGCCATGCCCTGAGTTGGTTAATTCCAGCCTGCCCTACCGCATCATCTGGCAGGCCTGACTTGATCTGATCAGATGCGGGCATGCTACTTCTGCCAAAATGCAAAGTACAGTGCTTATGCTGCTTTTATGCTTTGAGTTGACTTCATGAGAGCCACAGGAAGATAGATTATGGCTGTTGGAACAAAATTCCCTCTTGAAAATGTTTTGGGTGCTTTTCATGTTTTGGAAGAGTAAGTGAACACCAGTTCAGTGCTTTGTGTCACAGGGCTGTGATGTTTTTGGTCTGGTTCTAGGAACTTTGGAGTTTCTAGTATTCCTGTGGTATTCTAGTGTTCTTCAACTTAACATGACTAGTCAAAGAGTTGGGAGAAAGATCAAAATGGCTGGAGTTATAGCCCAGATAATTCACTATCCAGTGAACACTGTGAAGAAGAAAATTATTGTGGAGACACAAAGTTAGTATTATTTCTTCAAGGGAAAATTCGTGTCTATATTTTCATTCCACTTCCATTTCAAGAACAGTTTTGAAGGAAGTAATCCATGGATTTGTGAGTGTTCAAGTATTTTGGTCTCAATATTGTTTCCTGAAAGACTGTGTTTAGTCAATGATGGGGACAAATATATTTTATGTTTATGATTACTTTAAAACCTGTGCAGTTTGAATAAGGAATAATGGAAACAGTGGTTCATAAAGCTGTTTTACTGCTAAACTCCTTTGGTGGCCATCTTGTGTGAGGCTGCTCTCTTGAGTGTTCAGAAAAATCACTACCCAATATCAGAAAATCATATCATGAACCCACTTGTATCTACAAGCTTACCCTGATTGCTTTTGCCTTTTCTTTCTGAACTACTAAAAACTGCTTTGAAGACTGTAGGTTTTTGTGTTTTCTATGGATTGTTTGTTCTTGAAGTTTTTTGTTCATTACCATATACCTATTGGTGTGAAATGTGGATTAAATCAGGATCACAATTTTAATTCAGAGATTAGTACCTTTTACAGCTGGGCTAGTACAAGTTAAGAGGCATGTGAGATGTGATGGGAACTTCTACTGCTTTGTCATATCTGACTGATCTTTTAATTTTTAGGATGTGCTTCTCCAAAAATGATGTTTCTATTAATGTTGGTGATGTTACTCTTCAGTGATCTAACGGCATGTGGATGTTAATACCTCCCCAGGCAGGATGGGGCCCCAAAGGCTTCTCGCTTCTCCCTCCTTCTATTCTGATACAAATGAATGGGAACTCAGGTTATTGGTGTTATGTTGGTGGCAAACAGGCATTTCTGAGGTCGAAGTCTAACAAAATAGTGTTAGTGGGGGAAATACACGGAAAACTCTTTTCCATTTTCTGTCACCAGATCCGATTTGTTTTTGTCAGTAGTCTCTGCTAAATGTTTTATCTTCTCCTTGCTTTCCCCTGCCTCCCAACCTCTTTCCCCCATTGACCTCTATGAGTGCAATCCTGGCTGCTGATTTATCAGGGCAGGCTGGCTCAGCACTGTGTGGAGATTGCTTTTAATTAACTCTCTTCGTTTTGCCAACCTTCAGGGACCAGCAACCCTTTAATGATTATAATACTTTATCTGGATTTATATCCACCTTATGTGTTGTTTGTTGCTCTGCTTCCTCACATGCTCTTCCTGAGTCATTTCCCAAAATGAAAGGTTTGTTTCAGGTCCCTCATACAGGATGAGGAAGAGAGGCTTCAATGGTTTCTGGACTGGAAGGACGATGGACTCTCTATGATCTACCTGTTTTGGAGGAGGATGGGGATTATGAAGTGATGCATGGATGGGGAGTATGAGGTGATGCATTTTGGGGCTGTCTTGGAGCAAGGCTCGTTTCAGTGACTTGCCTCTATGCACAGGGAGAGGCAGCTTTGTTTTGTGGCTGCAGCATGGCAGATGAGCACCTACTAAATTAAATCTGCCCTTTCACTTGTTGTATGACATAGATAAGTCATGAACTTATTGTCACAGTTAGGTTTAACTCTAGTGACTTTTCTACTCAGCCTGACTAGCCTGAATATTGCTAAAATGTAGTTGACTTATGTATGAATACAAGTCTAAAGAAGAGTCTCTCTTTACCTGCAAAAGTCTACCTTGGCCTGCTGTGAGTAGCTCTACCAAGTGACATTTCTTCAAACTGAGCAGAGAGCAGCTATATCAAATTTCTCCCACCTGGAATTTCCTCTTTATATATCCTAAAATGAGGATTTCAGGAGATTCCAGCATGAAAGAATTAGAAAAAATATGTTGTTTGTAATGTCAAGTATGTGTCATTTTTGTGCCAGAAAAATGCTTTATAATCATGCTTTAATTAAGCATCATAATCCCTTTTGTGATGTAATTTCCTCCATTCTTCTGTGGGAAGAATGGCATGCTCTGTCTGACTTGGTGATGGTCACACTAGTCACACCATCAACCATGACTCAACACTGCTTTGCTTTTGGTGTTGAGCATTAGTGTAAGAGTGATGTGTTGAAGGTGAGTGGGAATCCTTCCTTGGTAACACTTTCATGACGGAACTGAGTAGTGGAAAAGTGAGTTAAGACTATCTGTCTGATTCTGATGCACTAAAAATTATTGTTAAACCATCCTTAATGTCAGTGATTTATGCCCAGAGCTGATAAAGGCATTTTTGGGATGCAAAGACTTTACCATGGAAATGAACCAAGTGGCAACTACTTTTGCATTTCAAAACATAAATGCTGTGCACCCGTCTGTTCAGTACGATTTCCAAGTCATTGGTGTGAGAACAGTTTTACATGGCTGTTTGTAAATATGTGTTTTTAAAGTGTATTTAAAGCCCCTTTGTTAAAATGACTGAGAAAATTAAGAAGTTCCCAGACCTAGTCCTCCCTTACTGAGGAAAATGAGACACCAGCTGGAAGGAATACAGTCGTGGGTACTACTTATCAAAATGTTGGCAGCACATCACAGTGTAAGATCATCTGTGTCATCTAGTCTGTGGCTTGTGTTTGTATCTTTCCTATCTTCTCCTGCAGTCAGCTTTACTTTAAAAAAAAATAATTGTTTGAATATATATTCTTATGTGTTGTTGCTGCGATTCCACAGTAACTAACTCCTGGCACTCTCATCTGACCAGATTGCAAACATATCTGGTTCAGGTATTCATTCTGCTGAGTAGATCTGAAAGTAAATTCCCTTCTCTCCTGTTATTAACTTTCTAGTTTTGTTTCCACAACTAACTTATCCACAAAGTTGTAGGGTTAGAAGAGGCTGTCTCCTGGCACATCTTCTGAATTCCTCACTGCAAAATACACTCACCATGCAAAGTTGAAACCTGGCTGGCCCTCAAAGGACAGTGTATTTCCCAGGCTGCTGTTTCCAGCTACCTTCTCCTCCATGCACCCCTCAGAAGAGAAGAGGAGGAACGGATGAGGGGTGAGCACTCTGCCTTTGGGAAAGGCTCTGACCTGAAAATGGATTGCAATTCCAGCCGAATGGTTCCTTCCCTTGGTAACAGAATTGCACGCCTGGATTCTGAGCTCTTTGCATTAATTTCATCTCTGCTAAACTTTCCCAGTCAATTAACCATGTCCATCTCCTGCTCTAGCAGCCACATGTGCCTTTTCTGCCGCAGCAGGGTTTTCTGAAGCAGTAACTCCCTGCAGCCTTTGCTGCAGCAGTTTTCCTTGAGCAGCTTCCCTGAAGCATGGTTATCAATCAGGACCTGTCAAGTTTTTTCCCTCCAATGCATCTATTTTCAGAGCTGTAGGACTTTGACCTATTGCTTTTGTCTTTATAAGTACTACTTTTTACAATAGGGCCCAAAGCTGCATGAAAATTTCAGTCTTAACATGAGGAGATTCTGCTAAACCTGGATATGTCTTTTGCTTTCTGTCATTTTGCCTTCTTTGGGTTTTAATTTTGCTTGTCCAAAAGGCCTCGTTATACTGGCCAGTAGTTCTTGTGTGGTTTTTCCAGGTGGCACCCACAGTGCAGAGTTCTCCTCTGAGTACTTGGCTAACAGGATTCCATGAAAGAATAGTGAATTCTTAGAGGCTGGAGTGTCTGGGAGATGCTCAGCCCTGGGATTTGATGTAGGCTGCCTTTGAAGGGAGTTCTGCATCCACCTCTGGAAGAATGGTTTGTATGCTGGCACTAGTGGTCCCTTGGCAAAGTGGCCATGAGTGGCTTCAATGTGATTTCCTTGTATGTTATGCTATGATCAAGTATCAGGTTGGCCTAGAGTGCCTGTTAAAGCAAGAGTCTGTGCTTTTTGTCTTGAGCATATAGGTGAGCCAGGTTCTGTTTCTATAGGTACCTGTATCATAAAGGCTGCCATCCTAGTTGGCACTAACTGGGTCCTGTGTGGGCACTTTCAGACAAGAAGACAAAGACCAAATTGACCACAGTGGCTCAGTTAATGGAAAGGTAGATTTAAAAGAGGGTTCCTGGGTCTTATGTCCAGTCCTCTGGTACCATGTCAGATAATCTCTTTCATAAACTGAAAAGTCCTTGTCTTAAATCCCCACTTGGACTGTTTGTTCCCATTACTCCTCTTGGGAGGGTTCCAGAACCCACTGCTCTGGTGGCTGGAAATAGCATTTTAATCCCTAGCCTAGCCCTACTTGTGACCAGTTTATTCCCATTTGTTCTGGTGCCAGCATGGAGTTGTTAGTTTAAATACTATTGCTCCCTCCATGTCTTCCTCTCCACTATGACTTGTACATTTGTGCAACACTATTATAAGCCCTGTCAGTCTTTGTTTTGATATACTAATCTGTCAGTACTATCTTTTCCTTTCCTTTGGTCACTGAAGTATTTATTGTCTTTGTTGCCTCTACTCCAGCTTGGATTACTCGCATTCAGCCTTCTCGAGCGTGACTAGACAGAGTTGTACTTTGTTCTGGGTGATGCTTTGTCCTCTACAATAACTTTGCTTTTTACCTCTTCTGGGAAAACGTTGCTTTTGCATTTTTTGTGGTTGTATAGTGCTGCTGGTTCATAGTTATCCTGTGGTAGACTGATACTGTTATGTTTCATCTTCTGTCCTTTCAGCTGTTGTTGAGATATAATCTGCAAGTTATTAAGTGAAATTTTTACTGAATTCTCTCCACCTAATTCTTCTCATCTGATGCTTTTAATTTCCTTGGTGTCCCTTCAGCTTGTGTAAGTGGCTAGCTTTTCTCAACACACACACTTTTTGTGCCAAGGTCATTAATGGAAATACACTTTTCAGCTCCCAGACCAATCCTTTCCAAAACTCCAGAAGTAACTTCCCATCAGCCAATTACTCTCTCTGTCCAACCCTCTTTGAGTAGTTTTTCAGTCATTTCACCGTTCTTTTAGTAATCCTCATCTTCCCAATTTTCAGTAATTTCTCATATACCACTGTATGAAATATTCTCTAGAAGTCCAAATAGCTTCTTATGGAAGCAAGATGTCAAGTTACTCTGTCACAAGGTATCAATCTTGCATCTTTGTAATTTCCTTGTTCAAGACTGTTCTTGATTGTTTTGCACTTAAAAAACTGCATGTTAATAAACTCTAGCGCAGTTAGCCTTACTGAAATAATCCCCAAGGCTTGTGTTCTATAACAGTTAACAATGAGGATCTTGTTTTGCTTATTATACTCTGGTAATATAGTAACAACCATGATTTGCAGTATCTGTTCAAAGAACTTACTAGTAGATGTATGGTTTCATGTTGCAGTTCTTGGGTAGAGATTATTCAGAATTTATGCCATGACTGCACAAATGTCATTGTGGCTTCCACCTCCATCCTTCCAGTGAAGAACAGCATTCCTTTACTTCTATGCTTGTACGTATATTGTATTTACTCTATGTACCATTCTAACTGCAAACCAGTTGAACTTTCTTTGATCACTTTTATTTTGATGCCTGAAGAATATTGCTGTTTTTTAATAGCTCTTGCAAGTTCTAACTCTTGACTTTGGCACTTCTCCCTATACTTCCTGACCTTTAAGATCTATTTTTTAAATTCTGTTGCTACCGTTTCCTGCTCCTGAAGGGTGTCTGTTTAATTCTGATGTCCTTTTCCAAGGCAATTAGTCAGCCAATAACTTCTCCAGTCTTTCCATATGAGTTTCAAACAATTCTTGCATCTTTCTCTAAAAAAAATTCCCAAAGTTCTGCTGTATTCAGCTCCTCCCATGCTTAAGGAACAGGTTTGAAGTACTTTGTGATGGTGATGAGTACCTATTCTTGGACTGCAGAAGACTTAGGCTGTGTTGATGTAGGGAAAGCAGCGGTGATTCTGTTTAATACTAAGTTGTTTTACTTAATTAGACGATGCCTAAATGTGGCTTTTATGATTTTATCAGTGTGAAAAAATGTTGCATCTTTCACTAGCCTTGCAACCATTAAGTAGAAATCCAAATGAGCAACAGAAAGTTGGTTTGGGTTTTTTTTTTTTGTTACCTTATTCCATTTTTCTGCAGTGTTCTTGGTCTTACTCAGAGAAAACTGTGATGGTGTTTAGGAAAACATGGTATTGCTCGTTAATCAATGTCCTCGCATTTTAAACATTTCCATATGCTCCTTACTGTTTTATGGCAGTACATGATTCAAGTCTTTTTTACTGGTCAGTTTCACAAACACATAGAAATAGGAAAAATTTATATATATATATTCTTTTTTTTTCTTACTATAGGACTCTGGGAACTTTTAAAATATAGCAGTCTTTGGATCAGTGCATATCCCAGCAAGACCTTGTATAAGTGACCTAAAATAGTGTGATCAAACCTATTCTCCCCTCCCCATCCCCAGAGAGATATTTGTAATTAGATAAAATGAGGACAGAATATGCATAAGTATCTGTTATGCTGGGATTCCTGCCCAGAAAGGAAACTAATGTCCTGAGCTGGCCATAATCTTTTGCACCCTGTGTACTATTGACAAGGCTGTGGCTTGAAGTGTTGGGAGTTCAGGGGCAGACTTTTGCTGCTGTCTTATGGCAACCTTTCTAAATTGACTGCTTTCCAAAACAAGTGGAATTACACAGCCTGTATTTTACTCATCATTCATTGTCAGGGACATTTTGCTTGTAAGAGAGGGCCTGATTCTTCAGTCTTCTGACTAATGCAGTGGAAGTGAGTTTAAATTACTGCTTCTGTGGTTTGAAAGAGTTACACATTCACTTTGCCCAGATGTAAATGACCACATGAAGTGCAAGACAGTGGAGAAGTAGAAGTAGAGTTGTTGGTAATTTTTTTCCATTTCATCTATCAATTCCTGCTAGTCACTGGTTCTTCAGAGTGGACTTCTGTGAACAAATTCATCCCTCTCTAGTTAAATTAAGTAGCCCCTTAAAGCCTGTGTGACAAGTTGTCTAATACTGTGATACTACACAATGTAAGAGGATGGCAGATGGATAGCACTTCAGGAATCTGGAGGCTGCTTTATGTACTGTTGCTGTTTTCTTCTTCCTCCCAATGTGAATGGTACGTGTCAGCTTGCCCCTCACAAAATTCCAGTTTTGCAGTCCTGTGCTAGATTTGTGGGTTTTGTCTCATGACTTGGCAACAATAAAACACAATCCCAGGGCACTTAAAATTCTGTCAGTCATCCTCAGATATCCCAGTTGTTGGTAAATCCACTGATGAAAAGCTTTTCTTGGAGCAGGCAGGTAGTGTGCATGCTAGTTTTCCTCTCTTACTTTGCTTCAGTATCCTTGGGGTAAATGTCAGTGAAAATAAGAAGTGTTTTCATAAAAAGAGGGGCAAGGTCACATGAAAAGCATGCCCTCTTCCACATTCCCAAGGAAGGTACCTACCCAGCATTTCCAGTGCTCTGTCCTGCATAGCTAAATCAGGAAAAGAGCCAGGGCCATACTGAAATTTGATTCTATTTTGTAATTATGTCCATTTTGGCATCTTTTTGAGCTGAGAGTTTGGCTTGCTCTTCTTTTCCACTCACAGTAATTTGCAGAGGGGGACACTTGGGGTGAATCTCTGTTTTGTGTGCTTACAAGGCAGCAGGAGCTTCTATGGCTGGGCTGGAATGTGTTGTTTCAACACACTGAATGTGAAAAAAACCCCTTCAGCTTCATACAGACTGTGGTTTTTGTTTGTACTCAGTCAGTGTGATTTCACTGAAGTCCAAAAGTTATGCCAGTGTGAGACACAAACCAAGTCTATGTTATTTCAAGACAACTGTACTACCAGAGAAAATTCCTTTTATTCTACCCATCCTCCTCCCCTCCTTAATTTTTCAGACTCTGTCCTTCTCAGATATTCAGTAGCGCCTGATGCTTATAATTTGGCAACAAATGTTGACAGCAGTAGCCACTTATGAGATTTTTAGCTGAAGCCTATGGCTTAATAGACAGGACAGACAGCAGATAACTTCTTAGTAACAGGGGTGGGTCAGAACAAAATCCTGGATCTCAGCACTTCTTGTGAGCTTTGAAGATTGAACGTGGATCTGAAGTTAAGTGTCTTTAATGGACAGGATCCAAACACCCAGATGCTTTGGCAGAACTCAGATCCAAATTCTGTCTACCTAAAGAATTAAGGTTCTGTTTTCCCGTGGATTTTTCTACTAGTGAAAAGCAAGAGAAGGGATAAGACAGAAAATATGACACATTCACAAAATTGTTTTTCAATAATATGTTTTTCAAAGTTTTTTCCATGAGGCGTCAGCAGCTCTTAAAAAATCACAGGGAGAGCATACAGTTGTCAATGAGCCAGAATGGTTACATGTTTTTAAATATTTGAGTTGGGTTATTCCTTCACCTTTCTTTCTCACAAACATGCCTAGTAAAACTCCAGTAATGAAAACACTTGCTTGGGAGGGGGATAAAATCCTTTTCAGCAATAATGATGGTGACATTTTAATTGCATCATAACAACACTGTTAGCAATGGTTTAGGTTTGGCATTGAACTTATACACAACATTTGTTCTTTTATACAGTATTGGTATTACATAGTAAAAATAGCACAATTGCAGAACTCATTTGTTACTCTTCTGCCAATTTTGTTCTACTGACAGTTGCTGTTTGAACTTTTAAAGCAATGTTTCATCCATATGTTAATACCAACTGTACAATTAATTCTCTCTGCTTTCAAATATTCTCTTGTGCCCTGGTAGTTACTTTCCAGTTTGAACTACCTGCAAAACTGCTTCTGTCAGATGGGCTGTGCTCATCCTGAGTGGTTCCCAACACTGAGATGATAAAGAGCAGCCACTGCCTTTAAACTTCCCAGTACCTTCCTGCACAGAAGTTATTGCAGGCACTTTGCTTCACTAAGCCATTTCAGGATGGTACTGTTCAGATATTTTCGTCTTTCTAGTGTGAGATTTGGACTTACTCTGTGATGTTTTGGATGCCTTATACCCTGTTTGTGAAGGATTAAAAAAAAAAAATAAAATCAAGAGGACAAAAACAAGACCAAGAACATAAATGAACACTACAAGTAATGGTACCTAGTACCAGGGGAACAGCTGGCACTGGAAGTCTTCACTGGATCACACTAGCTTTGGATTAAGGGACTAAAAAAATCAACCCAGTAAATAGGGAGGGGGAAGAACTCTCCCCAGGTGAAATGGTGCTTCCTTGGGCAGTTTTTGGCTGGGAACAGGCTGACATGCAGCTAGACCTGCTGCTGCATCTTCATGGGAGGTTAGAATTCAGACAGAGAAGGCACAAGTAAATTTTAATTTAAAATCCTTTGAATTCTTCTTTGTTCCTACTGTTACATTTAAACTGCATTTTATTTTAGGAAAGTTTTTGTTGTTAAGAGTTTGTGCGCCGACTAGAACCTGACCCCAGAGAGGGGAATCAATGGGATTTCACTCCACGAAGGGCATCAGAGGGGGATACACTTAGAGAGATCAGAGAGGAGCTGAAAGTGCTGTTGGTCCCTAAGAAGTATCGCTTACTTAAAGGTTAAATGCAGTGGTTTTGTTTCCTGACAGGACTGCTCAGAGTTTCACTCTATGTTTCTTTTTACATATGTATAAGCATAAAATGTGATGGTGAACTTAATTGTACTGGCAAATATTGGACCCAATCCTTATTTGTTCCAAGATATCACTAAGAAGTCCTGGGACTGGTAGACCTTTGCTTAGTTGGAGGTTATTTGAATGGTGGTGAAAATTATGCTGTAATAGAACACACAGTAGGGGACAGCGCTTGTGTGAGTAGTGCTTGTGTGAAACATTTTGTCCTGCTTTAAGTTTGTCACACACCTCTATAGCAATAACTCTTACAAAATCACTCATCAACATGCTTACGTAGGGCATCACCGACTCCAGTGGCACCAGTGCTCCCTGAACTGCAGGTGCCCGTGCTCTAAGGGAATCTGGGGCTTCCTGGCAGTGCAGGCAAAGCTCCATTTTGTCTCTCCAAGGATAAGGGATCAAGGTCAGTGCTAGTCCAGTTATTGGGAAGGAAGAAGTACGAAGAGCAGAAATGGAGAATGAGGGGAGGATGACTCCTGCTTCTCTTTTTCCAGCTAGGAGGGTAGGGAAAATGGGAATTGCACATGCAGCTGGAAGCTTTCCTCCAGTGGCAGCCACTCCCACTTGGCAGCCACCAGCACGTTCAGCCTGGTTTGCAAATGGCCTTGATCATGTTCTTCTCTTGAAGCTTTTAAGGAACCTAAGCTGCCTTGAGAAGTCCTCCTGAGGCACACTTGGTTAAAACCTTCGAAACGCGGGCTAGGGGCAACTGGTCAGGTCACTCATGGAGGCTCTGTGGGATTAGTAATTGGGCCTGTGCTGCCTGATATTTGCAAATGATCTGGGAAAGAATGTGAAGAGGAGGTGGCAAACTAAGCTGATAATACTAAGGATGCTCCATGTGGGAAGAACACAGGGCTGCTCCAAAGTGTTGAAGAAGAACCTCATGATACTGAATTATTTGTGTCATTAAAAATTACTGGTTATGTACAGTTTAGATAAATGTAAATTAAGACATATAGGGAAAAATATCCCAAATTAACGTATACAGGAATGGGGACAGAATTGGTTACTGACATTGAAGAGAAAGGTTTTGTAGTTATAGTAGATTTACCAAAATATGATAGTTGTGCTCACTAATAGGTAAAGATAATAATAAGGTAGTAATTAAGAAAAAGGGGGAGAGGAAGGAAGAGATGCAGGCTGAATATTAGGAGTTAGTATCAAAGGAAAGAAAACAAACATCATTACTATGAGAATATATTTGACACATTACTGATCTTAAAGATCTTTTCTAACCTAAATGATTCTATGTTAGTGTGATTCTAAGTCCAAGGTTTGAAGCATGCAGGAATACTGTGAGCAGTTTGGTCTCCCTGTATTGAAAAGGACACAATAAGCTGAAAGGTGTACTGAGAAAGAAACAAGGAGGATCAAAAGGAATGACTTCTGTATGAAGAATTACTAAATTGGTTTGGGTTTTCCAGTCTGTAAAACAATTTCTGAGACTCTATGAGAGAGGTTCCTGAGATCAGGAGCATTGTGGAAGGGGCAAATAGGGGATGGATGGATGGATGTTCATTCTCCCTCTTGAAGTCAAAAGTTAGGACATCAAACGAGATTATCAAGAGGCTGGTTGAAAAGGAACAAAAGGAGATACATTTTTGCTAAATGTTAAATAAACCTGTGAAACTCTTTTCAGTGGGATGTATGGGATATTGAAGTTTATCTGGGCTCAAAAAACATCAGCTTTGCAGAAGATAGATCCTTCAATAACTATTGAATTCCTTGATATCTAAATCACAGTTTGCCAGAGGCTGAGAGGATAAACAAGTATATGTCCTGCAGAATATCACTATATCCATATTTTGTGTGCCTCCTTAGGGATTTCTTACTGGCCTAAGTTTAAGACCATGTTAGATGGACCTTTGGTCTGACCTGATATGGCCATTTTTGTTTCAAGGTCTCTGGCAGTCACATAGTACTTAGCAGTGTTGCAAGAAAGGCCTTGAAAAGTTTCAAAATAAGAGACCCAGAAATGCAAGATGGAATTATGATTACTGGCTGAATAACCAGAGCTTTATTTTGTTCTTTGCAATGTTTGCTCCTGCATGTCAACCCTAGGGGGAAGTCGGTGTGCCAGTTCACCCAGGTCTTGCAGCAACCTGAGACAACCTGTTTATTAAACATACACTTTGGCTTCTGTACAGAGGAAATGGCATGATCCAGACTGGTAATGCAGAGACTTGCATTTAGTTTCTGCCTACACCACTGACTTTCTGTGTATTTTCAGACAAGTCCTGTGCTTTAATGTTTCCGTACGGAAAGAATGCATAAAATCCTTTATGTCTCTTCTTAAAGAGAAGTTTGAGATACATGGTTGTAAAGTGCTAAATAAGTGCTAAAACTTGTGAATGAATGCTAAGTGTTTGATGCTGATTTTTTAAATGGGCATTACTTTTAAGAAATTTACTGTCTCTAATGTCTGTTCATAGGCCTCTCATTCAGACGGAGTATGAAGTAAAACCTATATTCAGATTCAGTCTAGAGGAAAAAAATCTTAATTAGTTGTTTCTACACTTATTAGTCACTCATTTGTTTGGTGAGTGTGTGTCAAAGCTGTCAGGGTGAACCCCTGGGAAATCTGCAGTGGTCTGATCTGACTAAAGGAAGCATTATTTTAATTGTCTTTTCTATCCTGTTGCAGTTTCATTTTGCTTTTTCTTTTTTTTTTGCTCTCACTAGGTCACTGTTTGTGGAATGAATTTTCCAGTCATGTCTCAGATTCACAATCATAGGTGACCTTTGCTCTTGCATGTGGCTCTCTTTCTGTTCCTGTGGCCATTTGCAGACATGTCTTATACGTTAATATTTATAATGAAAGGCAACTGATGGCACTTGCACATAAGGTGGTTGTCCTCTCTTCATGCTGTGCAGTAGCACGCCTGAATTCTGATGACAAGACAGAGATTCTCTTGTTCAAAATTAAAGGTATTCAGTGGAATGATTAATAATTGCATATTAGGCACTTGATCAGATATCTCTAGATGGTTCCAGGACACTGTACACATTGGGCAAAAGACATTAAAAAATCCATCTTTCTCAGTGTGCTAACTAGGTATTCACACAGCCTTCTACAGCTGGGAGGAAGCTCTGATGTGCTCCTTTTATGTATCAGCATTTGAGCTCTTAGATACCACATTTTTGAGAAATCTTTAGAGATGAAATACAAATTTTGGCAGCACAACCAAGAGGACCTACCCGATCTCCTTTACCACTGGGATTCAAGTGCTGGGTTCGCATCAGTCCTCTGCCTCAAAACTGCTACAGGTCAGGAAGGGTGGGAGAGAAGACCCAGGTGCCTCTGCAAACCTCCTCTAAGTCTGACTAATAAACTTCTAAACACTTTTCAAATGAAATAGCTGGGACTGTGAACTTCGTGTGGAGAACCTTACCACAGCAGCAGCAATCAGCAGCTCCTACTAATGTATCTGCTTGGTGCTTCCATGTGAAATACTCCTACTGGATATGGAGGCAGTCACAATGTGAATGCAAGTCTACATTGCAAATGTGAAGGCAAAACGTGTGCAATTGCTTCTTGATATTATTGCATGTTTCCAGTGTTTGCTGATGGGTTCACAGGACCGTTGCAGCTGGCTGCTAGGAAAATGTGTGGATTGTGAAGAGAGGCTGGCAATAAAATAATTAGTACTGGTATTATTATATTTTATTTTGTGCCAATTATTTAACTGTTCTTCTCTGAACCCATGAGTTTTACTTTTGTTTGTTTGTTTGTTTCTTTCTTTTTTTCTGATTCTATTCCCTACTTCAGGGTGTGTGTGGATTGAGTGAGTGGCTGTGTGATCCTTAGTTGCCAGCTGGGTTTAAACCATGACACCCTGGAATTTGTTTCCACTTACACTTTAAGCTGCTTGTGTGCCAGTTACAGCTACTTTTTGAATTGGAAAAAAATGGTTATTTGAATGACATCTTGCTCTCGGTTTT
>WEKY01032924.1:0-12722 GCA_013390045.1 Picathartes gymnocephalus
TGGAAGGGACCTCAAAGTTCATCCGGCTCCAGCCCCCTGGCAGGGGAAGAGACACTTCCCACTATCCCAGGTTGCTAAGGGCCCCCCAACAACTTCACCTTGAACATTTCCAGGCCTGGCAAAGTGTCTGGAAATGTCTCAAAGTGTGAAGATGTTCATGTGCAAATGCGCAGATGTTTATCAGAGGGCCAAAGCTGGATTTTAAAAAGCCATCTGAAAGCATCCTGGAAGTGTTCAAAAGGTGGGTGTGGATTGGAGGACACAGTTCAGTGGTGAACACATCAGTGTTGTATTGGTGGCTGGACTCAATCTTAGAGGTCCCTCTGGAGCTTGGAATCACAAGGAATCATGGTTATTCTTTACTCAGAGGGTGGGGAGGCCCTGGCACAGGGTGCCCAGAGCAGCTGTGGCTGCCCCTGGACCCCTGGCAGTGTCCCAGGCCAGGCTGGACGGGATTTGGGCCAGCCTGGGACAGTGGGAGGTGTCCCTGCCCATTGTAGGGGGCTCTGGATAAGCTTTAAGGTCCCTTCCACCCCAAACCAGTCTGGGATTTTATGACTCTGTCTGTCAGAGGGAGCAGGGACAGCCCTGCCGGAGCCCTGTGTGCTGTGGTTTCCAGCTGGTTTGAAGCACATCTGTTTGCAGCTCTGTCACAGAACAGGGGCCGGGCTGGCGAGGTTTTCCCTCGGTATCTGTGGCAATCAGGCGTCTCAGGGTTTCCCTCGGAGGTCTCAGTGGCGGCTGGAAAGCAGCCGGTGTTGGGCAGGAGGGCCCTGTTCCTACAAGCAGGGCCATTGTCGGGCTCTGCGGGGACACGAGTCACGCCGGCGGGGGCTGGGGCCGCCTCCCCTCCCCAGCCAGGGACAAGCAGCTGCGCCGGAGATAAGGACGAGATAAGGACCCCCTTCCATCCCTCGTGCCCTTGCTCAGGTGGAGAAGGAATAAGGCAGGGATTTAATCCTGCTTATCTGGGAGGGCTGGGAGAGGCTGGCTGGCTTCGCAGCAGCCCCGCCGAGAGGAGAAGAGCCCAGCAGAGAGCCAGGAGCGGCTGCGGTCGTTCGCAACCCGCGTGTGGGCATCGAGAAGGGCCGCGGGGACGGCAGGAGGTGCAGAGAGAGCAGAGGGCAGAGCCAGGGCTGAGGAGAGCCCAGGCTTCCCTGCTGGAATAGCCGGAGCTGTTGCAATCAGGCAAATGGAGCTGCCTGGGTGTGCGTGCGGAGGGATGGAGGGATGTGCCGCGGCTCCGGGCGAGGAGCAGGAGCTGGGTGCAGACGGGGAGCGGCAGGGAGTCAGCTCAGGTGTGCCCATCACCTGGACATTCGTGCCATGCTGGCTCCCTGGCACAACAGAAATGCCGAAGCTGCTCTCACGCCTTGCCCAGGAGGGATGAATTCCTAATTCCCCTTCATGAATATGCACAGTGAGTGCCAGAGCGCTCTCCAATCCCGGCCCTGGCAGCAGAGCCATGTGATTGAACGTGACTGATCGCCCTGCGCCCAGCACAGAGCCCACGCTAAATACCCACAGGATCCAGAGAGTTAAATTATTTGAAGGAAAATGCAGCTCTCACATAATTTCCCGTAACAATCAGTACAATCTCAGGCAGCCTGCAAATATTCTGTGCGTGGAAAGGAGCTGATCGTCTCTGGGGAACTCCCTGCCCTGCTGGCTCCTACAGCCAACACCTCCAACAGGTTTCTGTGTGAGGGGTGTGGTCTTCGTTATCAAACTGCTTTATACAGTTATCACCCCTAACTCCTCTGCAGCGTAAACATATCATTCCTGGGAGAAGCTGTCAGGGGAGGGCCAGGCTGCAGCCTGCAATTAAAGCCCCAAACAATACAGCCCAATAAATCACCGCCGCTGCGGCCGGTCAGTGTCGCCAAGCGTGGAGTGAGGATCTTAATTACATTTAGACCAAACAAGTGGTAGATTATTTATGGGGTACTGTAAGTGCCTGACAATGGGTAGAAAGTCATTCCACACGCATCCCTGGGCATTTCGAAGTCGGGATGAAGAGGTAGGGAAAGAGAGGGAAAGGAGTGGAGCCAATATTCATCACCGAGCAAAACTGGAAGGGAAAGAGCTGTTGCTTTAAATAAGGCCCAATTGCATCATCAATTTAAAAGCAATAGCAGCAGCTTCTGGAGAAAGCAGCAGCTGCCACAGGTGGCCAAACAGCTGGAGAGCTGCCAGCACCCACGGAGGCACCAGGAGCTCGGGGTTTTGTCACGCTGTGGCTCAGCTTTAACCCTTGTGCCCAACACCCGGGCCTGCAGAGAGCCCTGCTGCACCCAGGGGCTCTGCAGCACTTCCTGGGACAAGGTGGGATCTGTTCCATGCATTATCCAGCGTGCCCTGGGGCCTGCAGCTGGATTTCAGCACCTTCCAGATGTGGCCAGGACTAGAGGATGCCAGCTGGCTGGGAAAGCTCAGGGACCAGCTGGGGCCACGTGAATCTGCCTCCAAGCATGGACCATCCCAGGGCTTCTGGATTCTGCAGAGGGATGCTGTGCTTGAGGCCCAGTTTGGTGCATCTTTCCAGTCCAGGGACCCCGAAAAGCAGAAGGTCCACTTTGCTCAGAGTAATGATTTCAGAAAGAATTGTGCTGGGCCCCATGATGTTTAGACACCAAAATCCTTCTGGAGAAGCTGTTTGCTCACAGGAGTTTTCTCCCGGAAAAGATCCTGAAATATGAGTGATTCAGCCCACTGCCCTGGGCTGAAACAGCCTCCCTAAAGCTGTTAGAGGGTCAGAACTGTTGGCTGTGGCTGGACTACAGACCTGCAGTCACTCCAGGCCATCCAGCCAGGTTTGGGTGTCAGGGGATTCCTGTCCATATTGGGAAATCCCACAGTGTGTGAAAGGGCTCACAGTACGGAATCACAGAATCACAGAACACCCTGAGCTGGAAGGGACTCACAGGGATCATCCAGTCCAGCTCCAGGCCCTGCCCAGCCCCCCCAGCAATCCCAGCCTGGGCATCCCTGGCAGCGCTGTCCAAAGGCTCCTGGAGCTCTGGCAGCCTCGGGGCTGTGCCCATTCCCTGGGGAGCCTGGGCAGTGCCCGGCACCCTCTGGGGGAAGAACCTTTCCCTCATCTCCAGCCTGAGCCTGCCCTGGCCCAGCTCCAGCCCTTCCCTGTCGCAGGGAGCAGGGATGGGAGCTGCCCCTCGGGAGGAGCTGCAGATCCCTGAGCTCTGCCCTCAGGGCCCTCTGCTCCAGGATGAACACACCGACAATCCCTGGCTCTCCTCGTGTGACCCGATGCCACCAGGCTGGTGGGCACAGTGCCCCCGTGCACCAGGGAAGGGCTGCAGCAGGAGGGCTGTGGAGGGACACACGGGCTCCAGAGTGGGATGCTCTGAAGTCAGACAGCTCCTCCAGACCACGGGGAGCTGCTGAGAGCCCTGGGGCACTCAGGCCACTGGCTGGAACACGAACATTGTCAATAACATTGTCAATACCATGAGCGTGCCTCCCGTCCACACCAGGGGGACGCTGCCCCTCCAGCAAAGCTCGGGCGGTGCCTTTGCCAGTGCCTGTCCCCAGCCCTGGCTGCTCTCAGTGACCAGACACTGTCTCAGCGCTGTCCCCGCGGGTCTGTCTGCCTGTGCAGCCAGTGCTCCGCCCAGGGCCGTGGCACAGCCAGGGCTGGCTGTCCCACAGCCCTGCCTTGGGTCCGGACCCGCCTGCTCCGGGTCCAGGCCCTCCTCCCCAGCCTGGGGCAGGCCAGCACGGTTGGGTTCAGCGTTCAGACGGGCACTGCTTGTCTAGACAGCAGCAGGGGCTGGCTGTGGGGTGTCCTTCAGCTCACAGCTGGCCTACGTAGGTCAGATGAGTCTGTTCTACCAGCAGCTGTTTATTGCTGCTGACCCTCTGGTGTGGGTCATAGTTCCAGCTGAGCTGCCTGAAATCAGGCAAGGTGATCACAGCTCCGGGAGCCTCTGGTCCTTCTGCAGGCACTTTGGCTCCCTGTCCCATCCCCTCCGTGTCTGAGGGCTCGGGAGTGGCCACAGGGTTTGCCAGGCTCCTCACCCAGTGGCTGTGAGCTCGGGAGCAATTCCAGGCAGCAAATCTGTGTTTCTTTTAGGGCAAATCTGAGGCTCTGGCCCAGCCTTTCAGGCCAAGAAGGGTGGCATGGGCAGTGCCATCCGTGCCTGCAGTCCTGAGGAGCACACGTATCAATAACACTGCCCATAAATAAGGAACAACCCCCACGTGCGTGCATCCCTACGGTCACTTTTTTGACCCACCAGGACCAAAGGTTTTCCTTCTGCAGTGCCACGAGACGCTGGGTGTGGAGCCAGCCCAGCAGGGCAGCCCCACCCCGGCACCCCTGGCTGGGGAAGAGGCTGTGCTGTCTGCAGAGAGCTGAGACAGGATCGTTCCCGGCGCTGGGAAGAGCCGTGAGCAGGGCCAGGACAGCGGCTGTTCATGGAGGCAGAGACACAAAGCCCTAATTGCCCAGCAGACTGATTGATCAAGCTGACAAGCCCAGCTGATCTCAGGCGCTGGTCCAAGGCCACACCACGCCGGGAGGAGGTGGCCAAGGCTCCTGATTGATGCCAAGGTCATGGCAAGGCACAGCGAGGGGGAGCAATGGGAGCCCACTCCTTGCTGAGGGTCACTCACCAGTGCTGGCCCAGGAGCGGCCACTGGGCGCCCTGTGCGGGCCAGCCCTCGCCCAGAGCCAGCGGGGGACGGGCATGTCCCGGTGTCCCACCACGCTGGACCCCTCTCACAGGGTGCAAACCACTCGGAGGAATTGGGAGTTAATGCGCTCCCCCCTCTCTCCATCCCCCTGCTCCTGTCTCAGCAGCCGACAGGCAGTAAAAGACCCTTCGCAGTTGTCAAGGCAACGCCGTATCACCAAGACGGTGCCGTGAAGTGGCAGCAGCCGAGGGCTCTGCTCTCCCTCTCCTCCGCTCTCCATCTCCAGCGCTTCCCTCTCGAGGCCGCGCTGCCGCTGCCAGTGATGCTGCTTTGAGGGCAGCCCGCGGGGATGTGCGGGTGGGCTCCAGCCGCAGCCCCACTGCCCCTGGCCCCACTGCTCACCAAGGGGGCGGGTGGTGATGTGGGACCACCCCCAAAGTCCCTGCCCCACCGCCCCTTTGCCTCAGGCTCTGCCCTGACCCAGCTTCCCCGCAGGCTGTCACCCCACACCAGCCACCACTCTGCCCCACATGCACCTGCTTTGTGCTGAGGGAGACCCCCACCAGCCTTCCCCCAGCAGAGGCGGTCCTCGGGGTTCCATGGGGGGCTGTTTGCATCCCATGGGGTCGGCAGGCCCACAGGGAGCCCTGTGCTGGGATCTGCCACAGGCAGAGATGAACCCCGCTTTGGACAGCCCGGCAGGGACCACCTCCCTGCAGCTCCCCCCTTTCCCAGCCTGCAGAGGGATTGTGGAATTTGTCCTTGTTGGGGGCATCTGTCCAGAGGGAGATGCAACTCTCTCCATCCCCAGTGCAGCCAAGAGCATCCCTTCTGTTGGGAGAAGCACAACAGCTCCTGGGCACGCTGAAACAGGCGGTAATGAACCTCTGCAGGTGTCTCCTACAGGTCGGGCTCCCCACAGAGACCGACAAAATCTGAAGAAAAGGAAAGTTTCCTTTGTCAGCAGCCCTCCTGGAAGGGGGTTTGCTGCAAAGGCTGGATCCACCTGGGAATGAGCAGGGAGAGGAGAAGCATTCTCTGGATGGAGAGGTGTGGATGGGTTGATGCCCAGAGCTGTGCAGCACAGAGCTGCTGCAGGGCTGCCCACGTGTGTTTGTCAAGTCCCAGAGTGGCATCACTGCCCTGGGAGCCTCAGGAGCCCTGGAAGCCCTGGAAGCCCTGGGAACCTCAGGAGCCCCAGGAGCCCCGGGAGCCCTGGGAGCCCCGGGAACCTCAGGAGCCCTGGGAGCCCTGGGTGCCCTGGAAGCCCTGGGAGCCCTGGGAGCCCTGGGAGCCTCAGGAGCCCTGGAAGCCCTGGAAGCCCTGGGAACCTCAGGAGCCCCAGGAGCCCCGGGAGCCCTGGGAGCCCCGGGAACCTCAGGAGCCCTGGGAGCCCTGGGTGCCCTGGAAGCCCTGGGAGCCCTGGAAGCCAGACATCCCCTCTGAGTCCTGCTATTGGCACTGCTGCTGGTTCACTCCTGATGGACTGGGAGCTGGACACGTGTCCTGGTCCCTGCCAGCTCTCTGCTCTCTGTGGGGTGCTGTGGGGCCAGCCCTATGCTGAGAAAAGAAGCAGGGGGGTCATTCCCATGGGAGAATGGGGTTTGGAGCAGAGCAGTGCAGTCAGAGCCATGGAGATGGGTGGGGGCCACGAGCCCTTGTCTGAGGCCGGGTGCCCAGCATTCCCACCTGCCCAGTGTCACCACGAGTGGCCCTGCCAGGCTGGTGTGTCCCCAGAGAAAGGTGCTAAAAGAGGACCCGTGAGTGTGGCCAGGCTGGGGGCTCACAGTGCTCAGCACAGGGGCTGTGGGAGCAGATGCTCATCCACCATCCATTTGGCATTTCCTGTTGCTCTCGACTCCGGGGAAATGATTGCTCTGCTCAGAGGGATCTATAAATAGCCACTGCCCACGAACCTGCTCTCGCCGGGGCCAGGACGTGGCAGGAGCTCAGTGATTGCTGCCACAGCAGCCGACACCCGGCCCCCAGCGGGGCCAGCGCTCCCAGCCAGGCTCCCTGACCTGCCCAGCCTTCCTCTGCCTCCCAGGAGGGAAGGACACCAAAGAAATCAATTTTTTCTCAGGTGGGCAGTGTCTGGGCACGTCTGGCAGAGAGGATGAGGGACAGGATCTCTTTGTGGTGCACAGGCACTCCGGGCTGGTGCTGCCCTTGGTGTCACATCACTGCTGGCTGAAGCCCCCTCCTCACAGGGGTGCTTTGCCCTGCCTGGGCTGGGGGCCGCCTGTGCATCCCTGTGCCCACAGACAAGCAGTGGCCGTCACAAAGGGCTCCCCACTTTTGTCCTCACAGGTCCTGGCAGAGCTGTCCCCACTGTGCACTCCTTGGGCAGCTGCCTGCTGAGGAGTCACCTCCCTGGGAACAGAGCCCTTGGCAGGGACAGCCATGGACATCTCCCCACTTTGTCACTGTCCCCCTCTTTGGGACAAGCAGTCCCAGGCAGTCTGATGAACGAGGACTGGCGTGCCTGGGCTAACACCAGCCCCATGAAGGGCTGATCCAGAAGCTTTCCACAGCTTCACAATCCCAAAATTAAAAAATTACAAGCATGGGGAATTGGAAAGGAGTTCAAGAGAATGCCAGTCAAGATCTGAGCTCTTAGCTTGGACTCAGACTGAGAAAGGATTTAAACCCACAGCAGTCAGCCTGCTGGGGGCTGAGTCTGCAGCGTGCCCTCTGCTCAGCCATGATCCCAGCACATCCCTCTGCTCCTGGAGAGCTGCTGCTGCCACCCCACAGACTGCAAACAGCCTGCCCGAGCCTGGGGAAGGTGCTGGCAGGTGACACCTTCCCCACGAGGGAAGCACAGTAACCACAGCTGGGCTGGTGGCGGCTGTGCCTCCCCAGAGATTTCAAAAACCAGGCAGTGCTGGGATCAAAGCCAGCCTTTTTGCCATGGGAAATGACAGCACCAAGGAGGAACCCAGAAGCAGCCAGGGTCTGGGGACTCTCTGCCATGTGGGATGCAGGTTCAGGTCTTGGTGAGCACTGGGCTGTCCATCCCCACCAGCCCCGAGGGGACACCAAGGCCTCATGGCGAAGCTTTTCCCCTGCAGCCGTTCAGCTCTGGGGGCACGTTTGGACACGGCGTCCCAGGGATGCTCCTGGGCTCTCCCCGGAGCAGAGAGGACGGAGATCCCCCCGGCAGAAGCCGTGCAGATGCTGTCGGTGGGGCCAAGCTCAGCTCCTGCCGAGGCTGTGAGGGGGAGGGGAGCTCGGCGGGACGGGAACAGCTGGCAGGGACGGGCAGGATGCAGCCGGTGGGTGAGTCCTGGAGGGGAGGGGCCCTTCCAGGAGGGAGGCGGATGCCAGCTCTCCTTAACGCATCTCCCGCTGCGCCCCTGCCCGATGACGAGCTTCCTCAGAAAGGAGGGGACGAGAACGACCTCCCCACCCTGCCAGCTTGGAAAGCCTCAGCCGGGCGATGCCAGGATGTGTTGTATCCCGTTGCCGTGGCAACTGGCATCTCCCGGTGCTGTGCGGAGTCACGGCACGGGAATGGGGCACGGCCCGAGCCCGGGCACACGCGCGGAGCGGGGACGCGCTCCGAGGTCACCCCAGGCAGGACGCGGTCACTCGTGCAGGGTGCGGGCCACGAGGGGCGGCACCTTCCTGGCACTCCAGAGCCTGGCACAGCCCGGCTGGAGGGATGGGGAGCCAGGGACCTGCAGGATGGGGGGTCCAGAGAATCCTCACTCGGCTGGTGGGGGTTGCACAGAGGGGCTGCGCGAGTTGGAGACATCCCTTCCACAGCGTGGGGACAATCCTGCCTGGTGCTGGGCCTCCCTCCCTGCAGCAGCTGCCCTTGCAGCTTCCCTCCTCCTCAGAAAGGCTGGAGGATTCTCCCTGGAACCTCCCAAAGGAGCCCAAACCCCTCAGTTTTGGCTGCCTGGCTGGGAAGCGCCTGGGCACACAGCTGTGGCTGCATGGGCTGTTCACCCGAGGTGTGCAATCAAGGGCCCCTTTCCAAACGGGGACTGGCGTGCCTGGGCTAACACCAGCCCCATGAAGGGCTGATCCAGACGCTTTCCACAGCTTCGCAATCCCAAAATTAAAAATTACAAGCATGGGGAATTGGAAAGGAGTTCAAGAGAATGCCAGTCAAGATCTGAGCTCTTAGCTTGGACTCAGACTGAGAAAGGATTTAAACCCACAGCAGTCAGCCTGCTGGGGGCTGAGTCTGCAGCGTGCCCTCGGTGAGCTCTCCTCAGCCATGATCCCAGCACATCCCTCTGGCAGCTTCCCTCCTCCTCAGAAAGGCTGGAGGATTCTCCCTGGAACCTCCCAAAGGAGCCCAAACCCCTCAGTTTTGGCTGCCTGGCTGGGAAGCGCCTGGGCACACAGCTGTGGCTGCATGGGCTGTTCACCCGAGGTGTGCAATCAAGGGCCCCTTTCCAAACGGGGACTGGCGTGCCTGGGCTAACACCAGCCCCATGAAGGGCTGATCCAGACGCTTTCCACAGCTTCGCAATCCCAAAATTAAAAATTACAAGCATGGGGAATTGGAAAGGAGTTCAAGAGAATGCCAGTCAAGATCTGAGCTCTTAGCTTGGACTCAGACTGAGAAAGGATTTAAACCCACAGCAGTCAGCCTGCTGGGGGCTGAGTCTGCAGCGTGCCCTCGGTGAGCTCTCCTCAGCCATGATCCCAGCACATCCCTCTGGCAGCTTCCCTCCTCCTCAGAAAGGCTGGAGGATTCTCCCTGGAACCTCCCAAAGGAGCCCAAACCCCTCAGTTTTGGCTGCCTGGCTGGGAAGCGCCTGGGCACACAGCTGTGGCTGCATGGGCTGTTCACCCGAGGTGTGCAATCAAGGGCCCCCTTCCAAATCCTGGGTGTCCACATTTTCCCAGCTACAAGCACAGGGCTGTGCTGCCCAAGCACCGTGATTTGTTCCTCCCGGGATGTTTGGCACAGGGCACCACTCTCCGTGGGTGGACTCGAGGAAGGAGGAGTCAGCTTCCGCCTGTCGTGTTATTTAAGTGACACCTACCAGGCATCGAGGTCAAGGAGACCAAATTTTTCCATCTCAACTTGTTACAGAATGGAAATGTTTCAACCCAGCAGTGGAATATTAGTCCTTCTACTCCTCCCAGCTTGAGTGATTACAGCTTCCCTTAAAAAAAAAAAAAAAGACAAAAATTAGCTGCGAGTTTGCTATCACGTCATCCCCCTTCTTTGCTTGGGGTGGAAAAGGGGATGAAAAAGGAGAAAGTTTGAGGAAGGAAAAAAAAACCTAACCCCCCAAAGCTGTGTTTAACTTAATGAAAAATTACGAGAAAAAAAACCCAAAAAATGCATTTGAAATCCCTTTCAAAATGAGCAACTTTCTACCAAGCACCCTCCTGGGAGCAGCACCTCAGCCTGTCCCCGGTCCCCTTCTCTGGGATCACTGGCTTCTGCTGTCCGTGCTGGATCTCACTGGAAACCCATTTTCCAGCAGAAAATGTCCCCACGGTGGAGCCGTCCCCGTGTCCCAGCAGCATCTGCAGCCTCCCCAGGCCTGGTTTTCCAGGCAGACTCGTTTCTCCCGGCAGGAGCAGCCGCGCTGCCAGGGGATGACCCTGCCCTGCCGTACATCACACACAGGGGACAGCCCCGAGCGCTGCAGAGCCCGCTACGGCACAAATCTTGTCAGAGGATACTTAGCCCCGCTCCTCCCCCTCAAAAGAAAAAGATTAGTTCCTCTTCGAACAAATTCCAGCCAATTTATCCTGCTGCATCCACCCAGCTCCAGTGAGATCTCACTGGAGGCATCAGGGTGGGGATGTAGAAACCAGAGGGAGTGAAATCTGCTCTTCTGGAAGCAATAAATGTCTCCTGCCTTTTCCAGGCACTTCCTGACCTTGCTGCAGCTGATGGGCAAGTTTATGATCTTGCATTTTAGCTAAATGGAAGAGGCAATTATTCTTCCTTTTGGATTAAAGTGATTTTAGGAACAGAAATGCTAAACAAGTGGAGAGCCTGGCAAAAGCCAGCCCGGGCGGAAAACTGAGGTCTCCTAGGAGAAGAGCTGGAGATGGAAAGGCTGGCAGAAGGCAAGCTGGAGGGATGCAGGAGGGGAGGCAGTAGGGCTGGGTGGCTGAGCAGTGGCACTGCTGGCAGGGGAAGAGCCACGGAGCAGCCCCCCAGCCCCAGCCCAGCACCAGCAAAGGGCTCTGCCAGGGAAATCCCTGCTCCCCCATCCAAGGGAGCAGGCTCCTGTGGCCTCGGGGCTCGCACATCGCTCACACTCAGGGATAACTCCGCAGAAAAACCCCTGATGCGTGTCAGCATCTCTGCCCTGCTGAGCTGGAGCCCTCCCCTCCTCCCCTGGCAGAGTCTCGGCTGGCAGCTGCTCCCCAGCCCTCAGCCCAGAGGAGGAGGAATTAACCCCAGCAAGCAGCAGGGGAGAGGAAAGGGGCCCTGGGCTCATCTGCACAGGATACAGGCACAGCCCGAGGACAGAGGCCTCTCCAGCCCCAGAGCAGGGCGAACCTGGAGCAGATTTCACAGGGACAGCAGCTCCCGAGCCCTTGCTGCTCATATTCCCACCCATCAGTGCAAAGGAGGAAGGAAGCTGGGAAGATCAGCCCCGTGCTGATGAGCAGTGGGAATTTGGGCAGCTTCTCCCATTAACCCCTGCTTTTGCTCCCAGTGGCGTGGGGGGCTGTGCAGGGCACTGGGGCAGGACCGTGCTCGCTCTGTCCTGCTCCAGGTGCCAGCCCGAGCCCCCTCTGCAGCACGGCTGCCCTGCCATATCACCTGTGTGAAGCCACCCAGGGTGTCCCTGCACCCTCCAGCAGCACGGGTGTCCCTCAGCTGGCAGCCTGAGCTGATCCAGGGCCATCAGAAGGTGCCCATTCCTCTGGGTGGGGTGGAAAATAGCAGAACCTGAAAGTGAACAGGCGGCCTGTGAGGCCAGGCTGAGAGTCACTGCTGTGCCATCCTGCCTGGTCACCCTCACCCACGGGCAGGGGTGATGAGAACCTCACAGAGAACCTCACGTGGTCACTGCTGAGGGGAAAATTCTGCCTCTTTGGTCCAAAACAGAGCAAAGGTGAGTTAATGTGGATTTCCCTGGAGACCAGTTCTGACCTGGAGCTCCAAACTGGTGATTGGAACGTGCCAGGGCCCTGCTGTCCTTCCCCAGGGAAATGCTGCAGCACAGCTTGTCTTGGGGCTTTGCTGTTTTCCCTGAGGACGTGCTCAACCCCGAGCAACTTCCTCTTCTTTTTCCTCTGCTTTTCTGCCCGTCCCTGATCCCTTGTTTTGCAGTGGTATCGTCCTTTGCGGGCTCCCTCGGAGAGAGGTGCCCACAGTGAAGAGGCAGAAGTACCGGGCACAGGGATGGGCATAATTAACAGGATGCCAATAATTAACACCTCCTTAAGTACAGGCAAAACTCAGGAGCCGCTTCCTTGCTGGAGGCTCTCAGGTGCCTCTGACCAAGATCTCCCCACCTGAGCGAGGATTCTCCGGATTTACACAAACCCAGCACGGGGACTTTTGCTGGGGTTATATCAAGAAACACAGGGAAGGTGTTGAGTGTGACCAGAGGAGTTCGCTGAGTTCATCCCAGAGCTGGAGCCCCTCTGGAGCCAGGCTGGGAGAGCTGGGGGTGCTCAGCTGGAGAGGAGAAGGCTCCAGGGAGAGCTCAGAGCCCCTGGCAGAGCCTGAAGGGGCTCCAGGAGAGCTGCAGTGGGACTGGGGACAAGGGATGGAGGGACAGGACACAGGGAATGGTCTTTAAGCTGATAGAAAATGGATTTAGATGGAATATTGGGAAGGAATTCCTCTCTGTGAGGGGCTGGGATGGAATTCCCAGATTTGCTGTGGCTGCCCCTGGATCCCTGGCAGTGCCCAAGGCCAGGCTGGAGCAGCCTGGGACAGTGGGAGGGGTCCCTGGGCGGGACTGAGGGGTCTTCAGGGCCCTTCCCAACCCAAACCATTCCAGGATTCCACAATTCTGGAGCCAGGCTGTGAGAGCTGGGGGTGCTCAGCTGGAGAGGAGAAGGCTCCAGGGAGAGCTCAGCGCCCCTGGCAGGGCCTGAAGGGGACCCAGGAGAGC
>WEKY01032924.1:12756-38391 GCA_013390045.1 Picathartes gymnocephalus
GTGGCTGCCCCTGGATCCCTGGCAGTGCCCAAGGCCAGGCTGGAGCAGCCTGGGACACTGGGAGGTGTCCCTGCCATGGCAGGAGGTGGAAATGGATGATCTTTAAGATTCCTTCCAACCCAAACCATTCTGGGATTCCATGATTTCCCTGGGAGGGTGGGGAGAATCCCTGCAGCCAGCCCTGGTGCTGCTCCTGTCACGGGCACCTCCCTTCCCAGGCTGCCTGCAAGAGATGCTTCTTGTGTGGATACGTCCAAGCAAATAACGACACTTGGAAGGAGATGCTTTTCTTTTGGCAGCGAAAAGGTGCAGAACAAATATGTTTTTAATAAACATTTTGACTGAAATCGAGCTTTCTCACCGCAGGGATTTGATTCTTGTCATGATTGCACTTTTCAGCGGGGAAAAAAAAAGAGGTGTTTGGTCAGGTGGCTGGGATGTCACTGAGCATCACACCCTGGGTGCCTGGGTCCTGCAGGGATGAGCAGAGGCTCAGGGCATGACAGCTCTGCCTGCCCAGCGTGGGCTGGCAAGGAGGAGGGCAGGGAGAGGGCAGGGCATGGCTTTCCTGCCCGCTGGCCCCTCATTTCCAGGGCTGCAGGTGGGAACAGGGACAGCCAGGTCCCAGCCCCCCAGGATCTGCCTCCTGCATCCCTGCTCAGCCCGAGGCGCTGCCAGGTGACAGGCAGATGTGCCAGAGGTGGCACGGAGAGCAGCACCCTGCTGTCTGTGAGGGACAATCCCTGTGCCTGGCCTCCACCTCTCACCTCCAGAGCTGCTAAGGCCAGTCCTGCAGTTGGCTGGAGCTTGCTGAGCTGGGAGGATGCTGGGAAACCTGGAGAAAGCCTGGAGAAGAGAAGGTTTTGGGCTAACTCAATTGCAGCCTTCCAACACCTGCAATTGGAAAGGAGTTCCAGACAACAAGAAACATGGAAAGAGACAATTTAAAAGGGCCTGGAGGGACAGAACAAGGGGGAATGGCTTCACATGGGCAGAGGGCAGGGTTAGGTGGGATATTGGGAAGGAATTCCTCCCTGTGAAGTTGGGGAGGGGCTGGGATGGAATTCCCAGAGAAGCCGTGGCTGTCCCATCCCTGGAAGTGTCCAAGGCCAGGTTGCATGGTGCTTGGAGCACCCTGGGATAGTGGAAAGTGTCCCTGACCAAGGCAGGGGTGGCACTGGCTGGGCTCTGAGGCCTTTTCCAACCCAAACCATTCCAGGCTTCCATGGTTCTATGAGTGACCACAGGCTGGGTGCCTGTTGCTGCCCTACCTCAGAAGCTGTTGGCATGGAAATGGCTGTTGTTCCTCTTCGGGCTGTGCAGAACGAAGGCACCCAGCTCTTTCCTGGTTCGTGACTTTTCCAGACCGGCTTGGCTTTCTCTCTCCATCCCAGTGCAGCCCTTCCCCCTGCCCAGCCCGTGCAGGTGGCACCGAGACGGGGCCCGTGGAGCCCTGGGAGGGCTGCTGGGGCTCTGTCCCGGTGCTCCCTGCTCCTGCAGAAGTCGGGCTCAGGATGCCCAGGCCGGCTGGGAGCTCGCAGGCCTGATGGCAATAAATGAGCGAGGAGCACATCTGCACGCAGCGGAGACGCTCCCTGCCAAGCCGCTGCACTGCAGGACCACTCTCATCTGTCTCTCTTTAACAGGAACAAATGGAAATGAGCGAATCAATTAACACAGCACATTAGCAAAATGTCAGAGCCTCCCCATCGCACTTAACCCTTCCCTCAGCACGGGCTGAGGCAGCAGCGGGGTCACCCCGGCCGTAGCCAGCACACCCTCTCCCCATCTGCCCAGGGAGCAGAGCCTGGGGCAGGGATCAGAGCAGGGACCCCTCCCTGGGGATGGAATTTGAAAAAAGGATGTGTTTAAAATAAGACTGGATGTGGCACTCAGTGCCATGGATTATGTGTTTAAAATAAGACTGGATGTGGCACTCAGTGCCATGGATTAGTTGGTGAGGAGGTGTTAGGCCATAGGTTGGACTAGATGATCTTAAAGGTCTTTTCCAACCTGGTTCATTCTGTGATTTTGTGAATGGTGGTGGGAGCTGTGGGACACAGCACAGCTGGTTTGCAGCTCCTGCAGACCCTCCTGGCTGTGGAGAGGAGCTGGGAGCACGTTTCCTCTGGAGCAGGGACACGTCTGGGCGCCAGCTCCTTTTATTTCCCCATCCTTGCCAGGAGAAGCCCCGGTGAGAGCTTGATGTGGCAGAGGTATCCCACGTGCAGAGCACCAGTGGGTGGAGAATGGTGGAGCTGGGCTGAGCCAGGGCATGGAGCTGGGCTTTCCTGCTGGGCTGGATTTCACAGCTGTGACCCCCACGCCGCTGTGGGACGATCCCTCGTCCCTGCACACGTGTGAGCAACAGGAGCATCGAGCCCTCTCTCCTCCTGCGTGCCAGTAAGTGCCACAGGCAACAGGAGAGCTGTACTAAGACATAATAAACCCTCATCAGCTAATTAATAATTAGAGACACTTGTGCCTGAAAGCCTGGCTCCAGTGGCGGGATGATGCACCTCAGCTCTCCTGCCAGGCACAAGCATCAGATGTCCAAACCATGCAGGATCTCAGGGCTGATGCTGTCCCAGTCTGCAGGACACAGAGAGCTCCCAGCTTCCCACTCTCAGCCACAGTGGGAACAACACATCTTGCTTCTCTCAGGTCCTATTTAGGAACAAAGCCCCTGTGGCAGGACCTGGGTGTCCACGGTCAGGGTCTCACTTCAGCCACGGCAATCAGGGCGTGGCCATGTGGCTGCAGTGCTCAAACCAGGGGGAAGAACAGCCACAAGTTCAAGCCATTCCCTCCTTCCTACGGCACAGAAACAAGGCTCCAAAATCCCAGAGTGGGTTGAAATGAAGATTTCCCACGTGAGGGCCCTACAGAGCCCTGGTCTGCAACAGGAGACCTGGGGGTGCTTTTGGCATCTGCATTCACTCGCTTGGTCCGTGAGCTTGAATCTTCCTCAATAAAAGTCTTGAGGGGTGTGGAAACAGAAGCAAATTTGCAGAATAATTAAGGCAGGTGCTGTCAGCAGTGGCTGGTCCCTCAGTGGGTGTCTCTGAGCACATCCCTGGTGTCACCCTCTCTGGTGAGGGGGCACTGGTGGCCTCACGCACGGTGCACGCACAGCCCCTGCACTGCCAGGGCTCAACGCCCACCTGTGCACACGCACAGGTCCTTGAGCAGAGACAGAAACTTCCCGAGAGCCACTCAGAAACGCCAAGAAAAACCCTGTCAATGGCCCGAGGTGGGCACGCTTGGAGGAGGAGAGAGCAGAGCAGCCTGTGGATAAGAGAGCTGTCACCTTGCACAGCCAGGAGTGCCAGCAATGCTCTGTGAAGGACGTGGGGATTTAGGGAAGAGCCTCTGCAGCTCAGGGTCTGCCTCACCTGAGTCTGCCCCGGGTAATCAAGACAAAGATGTGATAAGCACCAAGAGGTCAGCACAGGGGCTCTGAATGCCGGGGACAGCTCCCCAGCTCTGTGCCAGCCATGCACCCTCTGTCACCATTCCTGCCCAGCCCCATGGCCAAGGTCACACGGGAAGTCCTGCCACGTCTCCCTCTCTCCCACAGACACAGGTGTGCGACTGTCTACAGCCAGGGCTGGATCATGCCAGGTCCTTTCATCTTTATTTTCCCTGCTTTTGTGCTTGCTCCAGAGATAACCCACAGACAGGGCTGGTCATGTCCCATGGTGCTTACAGGGACCCTTTGAAATGCTCCCAAAGGCAAGGCAGATCCCTCCTGAGCAGAGCAATCCCACCAGCCCAATTCCTGCATTGTGCTGTGCGGGGATTACCCACCTCAATGGCCTCTAATCCACTGCCATCGATTCCCGCAGGAGCAGCGGGCTGGAGCTGCCTGCTGCATACAAATCCCGCCGGCAGAACAGCGCCGGATTGTCAAGGCATCACCTCGATTACGCGACGTGGCCCTGATAGCTCGGGGGATTTTGTGCCCGAGGTTCCCCGGCCCCACAGAGCAGGGTGTGAGAACAGCGAGGGTGCTGGAACAACCACTCCCGTGAATTAATTATGTCCTGGGTGTCTGTGGGCTCTCCCACCTGGGGATTTCAAAGCAGGGTGGACACGGATCTGAGCTCAGCGATGCTCCCGGACGGAGCAGTCCCGTGCCCGGTCCCTCCCCGTTCTGGGATGCTCCGGAGAGGCTGCGTGTGACTCAGTGCGGGCATCTGAGCCCCGCTGCCCGTCCCAGCGCTGTCGCGCTGCTCTGCAGGGGCTGTCAGGGCTCGGGGCCGCCGCGCATCAGCGCCGTGGTTAATGGGCATGGCAGGGGCCCGGCTGTGCTGACTGACGTGTCAGACATCGGAGCTGTGTGAGACCTGGCAGCGCTGGCACCGAGCTGCGTGCCAGCCCCATCCCGGGCAGGAGCTGCTCCTCCTTCCCCTGGAACTCCTGGGCACGGGAGAGCAGTGGCAGTGAGGGGAGCCGAGCGCTCCCTGGCCTCCCCCTCTGCAGCACAGGGCTCTCCAGAGAGCAGGGTGGAGGCACCGGCCTTGGCTCCAGCCCCGCCTGCCGTCAAACACCCCGGCGGAGCGAACTCGGGCTGCAGGGCAGCCTGATTTAAACCATGGGCTCTGACCTCCTCTTGCAGTGAGCCTGAGATGCCCACAAGCCTCTGATACCTTTGGGCAGGATGACAAAGCACAGCACCCCTCCCGATCCGTGTGTTTCCCTGTGGCTGCAAAGCTGCAGGGCTGTCCCTGCCCACCGCAGGGTCCTTGTCTGCCCCTCCTGCCGGGGTCTCACAACCTCACGGCAGAAACCTCACAGACACAGCAAGAAGGGACAAATAAAGGCAGGAGAGGGATGGGGCTGTGAGAATCAGTCCCGCAGGTGTCTGTGATGGGCTGGCTGGTGGCTCCAGCTCATATCCTGCTGATACAGGGCAGCCAAGCCTATCCAGGGCCAAATCAAGCACTGCTGGAAAGAGCAACTCCTTGGCAAGGGGGACAGCACCGACTTCTCGGCCCAGTGTTACCTCAGGTGCAGCCCCAGCCCCAGCCCACCAGGAGATGGGGATTTGGGGAGATGTGCTGTCCCTCCAGACTCTTCTCTCCCAGCTCAGGAGCAGTGTTGGTGGTGCTGGCCCCACACAGGTGCAGGTGTGGATGCAGGATGTCCCAGCTGGGCCACCAGTGCTTGGACTGTGGGCTCTGCTGGCTCTGTGCTCTGGGTCCTGATGCCTTGGATTTTAACTTTCATATTTCTCAAATCCCGTCGTGCTCAGTGTGTAACTCTGACCTGCCTTGTAACCTGTGAGCTGCTGCTCTCTCAGGCTGTGACAGACAGAACAAACCTCTCCAGGCTGGCTCTGCAGGGACAATTCGGGCTGTGCCGGGCCCAGAATGTGTACCCCAACATCTGGAGAAAAAAGGGGGCAAGCCAGAGAGAATTCCATCAGTAGCTGAAGTTTGAATTGGCGAATTTATGCTGATATGCAAATGGACCAGAACCTATAACTGGGGTAAGAACTCGTGACTTGTTGTCCATCTTGGGGGTTCACCTGAGGGTGCAGGGGCAGCCTGTGGCTCCCCAGGGTGTGCCTTTGAAAGCTTTCAAATAAATATCCACCTTTATTCCCTTACTCCTGTCTGGGCTCTGTTTCCAGGTAGCCGATTCAGGCATCAGTCCCCAGGCTGGCAGTGTGACACTCTCCAGGAACACCTCCAGGCTCAGGTGAGCCCCTCTCCCAGGGCGGGATGAGCCCACGTTCCCCAGCTCCCGCAGGAGCTGCGTCTGCTGCTTTTCATGGCTGACACACAGCCCCATCCACTCGCACCAGAAATTTATGTAAATATGTACATATTTCTCTCCATCTCTCTCGTTCAGTCACAGCCTTGTTTGCCACTGTTCCAGTCCTCCAAGGCAGAGTTAAGGAGAGCAGTCCAGGCAGTCCTTGCACCCTGGCCAGCAGAGTTGGTGTTGGGCAGCTGCCTACAAAGCAGCCAGACCCCCTGGATGTCCAACCAGCGGTCTGTCCTGACACCCAACCTCTGCAGCATCACCCAGGGCACAGGAACAGATAGAGCCCCCCGGGACCTGTGCTCTGCAAGAGATTATGCACAACCTTTCTATAAAAAACAAAACAAAACAAAACAAGAAAAACCCACCACATGGTAAGATTCTTCTTTACAAGCACGTTCACAATCCTTGACTAATCTGTTTCTCCATTCATATTTTTTATCTCTCCATCTCTCTCCATCTCGCTTTCCTTCCCCCCTCCCTCCAGTGCCTCACCCCAGCTCTCTCCCAGAGCCTCCCCCACGCAGTTGGGCTGTAGGGAGCCATCTGTTTGTCTGTCTCTGCAGCCATCTGGGTGTCTGCCTACAGTGTTTGCTGTGTCTCCAAAGCATATACAGGCTGCATGTATAGGTCTAGCAAGTCAGTCTCTCTAAGCTGCGTTCTGTGGGCTTCATTAACATGCAAATTAGCGAGATCTGACTGGCTCACTTCGCTGCTGCTTCTCTTAGACAGCCATGCAACAATGCAAATACTAATGAGGCTCTGGAAATGGCACTTGCTCCAGAGCTAAGCAAGCCTGCGCTCGGAGCAGGCACTGGCAATTGCAGGCATGCCAGCCATCCGCACACCTGCTGGAGGACTCAGGACAGAAGGGATGGGTGATGGATGGATGATTAGGGGCAGCGATGCGGAAAAAGAGGCGAGAATTCCCGCTCTGATGGAGATGCCAGCACTCCCAGCCTCAGGATCCTTGGCTCCAAGATCCCTTTGTCCTCGCTGCCACGCGCCAGTGCTCTGGACCCCAGCCACCCACGGGATCTCCCCCCAGCGTCCTGGCTGACCCGCACCCACGCTGGCCTGGGCTGTTTCCCCACACCAGCGAGCTGAGATCGACCTTCAGCCTGTCCTGGGCTTGACAGCGCCGAGGAACCTGGGCACACACCGTGCTCCCTTACAGGGCTGCTCTTCCCGGCTCCCAGAGCCACCTCCCAGCACGGAGAGCACAGAGGAGCTCTGGGACAGACCCTCCACAGGGCTCAGGAGCTGCTCCTGCCTCCTGGCCCCTGGCTGAGAGCCCTGCCAGCCCCTGGGCTCTCCTGCTCTGCTCCCTGCAGGCACAGAACCGGAGTTCGGGTCGCCATGGAGGAACTTTTCTGTTACTCTTCAGCTCCACCACCTCCTCTAATGATAATTCAACCATACAGCTCCTTGTAAAACATCGGGGATGATCAAACGCTGTGCAGCGAGATGAAGGCACCTCATCTTAGGAACCTGGCTTCCGTATTCCTTTTTATCCTGGAGATAAAATAAAGAACCATTTGCTCTGGCTGCTGCTGCTGTCTCCTGCCTCTCCTCACCCACACCGCTCCCCTTCCCGCGGGGAGGGAACACTGCAGAGCCCCGGCTGCTGCTGCACCCCCGGCCCTTCTCATCTCCCCCTGGCGCTGCCACAGGAGGAGCACCGAGCAGCTCCTGCGGGCTCAGTGCAGCCTGGGGGGAGCACAGAACCAGAATTTCCTGAGCCGGAAGGGACCCACCAGGATCCTCCAGCCCAGCTCCAGGCCCTGCCCAGACCCCCCCAGCAATCCCAGCCTGGGCATCCCTGGCAGCGCTGTCCAAAGGCTCCTGGAGCTCTGGCAGCCTCGGGGCCGTGCCCATTCCCTAGGGAGCCTGGGCAGTGCCCAGCACCCTCTGGGGGAAGAACCTTTCCCTGATCTCCAGCCGAAATCTCCCCAGCAGAGTTTCAGGGATGTCGCTGTCTCCCCTGTGACAAGGTGACATCCTTGCGTAGGTTCCCACGGCTGCTTCTCAGTGGCAAAGCCAAAGCAGCCACCGCACACATCCTGCCCCTCCTGAGGACAGCACTCCTCCCCCAGGCCAGAAGATGTTCAGCAGTGCATTGGCTGCTGGGATGAGGGACACAAAGCAGCCTGGGCTGAGGGAGGTGGGGGATTCGGGAGATGGTACCGAGGCCAGGGCAGGTGGAGGTGAAGCAGGCACGGAAAACAGACACTAAATGGGCAGGATGACAAAGCAAGGCAGGAAAAGTGGCTTGGCCTGTCCAGAGAGCACGCAAAGAGACACGTTTCAGTGTGAGAGGGGGTGAGGCTCACTGGGGCTGGAGCTGGCCCAGCTCATCACAGGCTCAACAGCAGTCCAGGGCATTTTGGTGTCTCTGCTCTGTGGTTTCAAAGGCTTTTCCTCCCTCCAGAAATGGCCTCACAAGAATCCCCTTCCAGGAGGTCATCTCTGCCCTGCAGCCAGGTCTTTGAAGAAGGTGAAAATTAAACACAGCCCAGGAGGCAGAATTTCCACCTGGCTTGTAGACAAGTGCCTGAGTTTAGGCAGCTCCTTTGTGGTAGAAGAGGCGGTCAGCAGCTGCTGCTCTCTTTGTGGGAATTCCACTGGCCAGAGACGGGTTCTCTGTGCTGAGCCACCTCTGCCAATACCTCTGCTCCTACCTGTGCAGCACAGCTGGGCACAGCTGGGCCCTGGAGTCTGTCAGGTGCCAGGGCTGTTCCCCGCTGGATGCCAGGGAGGTTGTGCCAATGCAAATGGCACACGGGCCCCTGGTGACTCTTCTGTGACTTGGCATGACCAGCCCTGTGCAAATAAGATTTTTGGACAAGGGTCCACATTCCCTGCTCAGGGAATTCCCCGGGATATTGGCCACACGCACAGCATGTGCCTGCAAATCCTGCTGGTGTGGGGAGCCCCGTGGATGGGGAATGGGCCCTCTCAGATTCAGCTGTCTGTGAAAGGAATGTCTTGGATGGCTTCTCTTGGCAGGAGAATCCCACTGCCACAGGAATATGCATGAAGGCAATAGGAAGGAGCAGTTCCACTCCACCGCCTGTCTCTGCCAGGCCCCCAGCTTGGCAGCGCCCAGGGGCTCCACTGATGCATCCACGAAGGGGAGGGCTCCTGGACTCTGCTATTTCTACTCTGGGAAATAGCACTGCTCTATTGAGGAGACGTGGAGAGCTGCTGGAGGGAATCTGTGGCAGGATAAATCCACCTGAGTGCCACCTGTCCCATCCAGCCCTGCCCTGTGGCACTGGGAAGCCATTCCCTGTGTCCTGTCCCTGCATCCCTTGTCCCCAGTCCCTCTCCAGCTCTCCTGGAGCCCCTTCAGGCCCTGCCAGGGGCTCTGAGCTCTCCCTGGAGCCTTCTCCTCTCCAGCTGAGCACCCCCAGCTCTCCCAGCCTGGCTCCAGAGCAGAGATGCTTCAGCCCTCAACTCCTGCACTTGCCCCAGGAGGCTGCAGAGGAGTGGGGAGCTCTGGTTGCCCCTTCGAGCAGCTCCTCCGACCTGCAGCACACCCCCACAGCCCCCCCACGCCCTCAGCCCACCCCCGGGCTGGAGCTGCACCGACTCTGCCCCGAGGCAAAGCATCCCAGGAACCTGTCAGTCATGTCCAGGCTGTAAAATTCTCGGAGAGGGAGGAAAGCCAGCGACACCTTCATTTCATTGCTGTCCGCCACGCGCTGCGCTCCCCGACAGCCGCAGACGGGGCAGAACAGAACACCTGCTTAATTTGACCTGTCGACTCTTCAGGGAGCGGCGCTGGCGTCCGCCGCCGCGAAGGTCACCTCATTAAGGGGAGCGAGAGCCACGTCCCCCTGCCGGGGGAGGCTGGGGGACTCCAGCCTGCTGAAGGGTGACCTTTTCTGGCGGCACGCGGCAGGGCCCGGCGCGCACGCGCTCCCACCCAAATGGCAGCTTAGTTCCACAGACACTTACATGTCCCAAGCACTGGCTTTGAACTTTTCATTCTCACCAGCTTGTCAGCTCTTGAAGGCTCTGAGTGCCGGCGGTGTCTCCTGCTCGCTGGTGGGGTGAGCATGATGCTCCTGCAAAAACACTGCGTCCTCCCTGGCAGGATCACAGAATGTCCTGAGCTGAAGGGACCCACAGGGATCATCCAGCCCACCTCCTGTCCTGCCCAGACCCCCCAGCAATCCCAGCCTGGGCATCCCTGGCAGTGCTGTCCAAAGGCTCCTGGAGCTCTGGCAGCCTCGGGGCCGTGCCCATTCCCTGGGGAGCCTGGGCAGTGCCCAGCACCCTCTGCGGGAAGAACCTTTCCCTGATCTCCAGCCTGAGCCTGCCCTGGCCCAGCTCCAGCCCTTCCCTGGCTGCTGTCCCTGTCACAGAGATTCCCACTCACAGGGAGGTCTGGGTGCATCTTTGACCCCCCACAGCGGGTCTGAGCAGAGCTGTGTCTCAGCTCCCTGGAAAAGGGGCTGGATGTGACCCTGAGGTGGCCCCTGAGGAGGCAGCGAGTGCAGGACACCCCAGCACAGCCCCGCTCGTGGTGCAGAGAGCGTGTGGGAGCTGAGCCCCGGGTGATGCCCGCCGGGCCCCCCTGCCAGCCCTGCTGCCCTTGCCCCAGGCCGGTCCCTGCTGTGTCACACCCAGCTGTGTCACCAGCCCCATCCCTGTGGGCAGCACCTGATGCCTGGTGTCCCCTGCTGCCTCAAAGGAGTGTTTTAGGGGTTTTTTTTTTGGTTTCTTTTTTGCCTTTCCATGCTCTCACCGAGCTGGGGAAGGAGAACATGAACTTTGCTTGCCAGCAAGTGCAACTCGGCAGAGCGGGCTGGACCGCAGAGCTCCCGAGAGAGCTGCCCTTCCACCCCTTCCCGGAGCAGGAGAGGAGAGCTACGCCCGCCTCCTCCCCTGCTCTGCCCTCCGCAGACCTTTAATTCTTTCTCCTCTGATGTTAATCTTGGAGGTGGTGCACAGGTCAAGTTTAATATGCTGTCCTGGGGGAGTTTTCATTTAGAGCCAGCGAGAGGGAGCCCGGCGGTTCAGCGAGGGTTTCCCACGCGCTCCCAGAGCACCGCCAGCCTCCAAAGGCAGCAGCCTGTGCTCAGCAGATGCCGGGCTGGGGGCAGATTCCCGCACACCTGGCTCCTACCCACGGCTCCTGCCAGCACCTGCGGCCTCTCCTCTGTCACATCCCCCCCTCCGGCCACTGTGCCATTGCCCAGGGCCACTCTCAGGTGCCACCCCTGACTCACCCAGCTGCCCCTGCACATCCCCAGACCCACCTGCACAGAGTGTGCCAGCGCCCAAACCCCTGGGGACAACGGCAAAGGCACTGACTCCTCCTTCTGCCTCGGTTTCCCCAGCTGGAGGGTTGAACTCAGGGATATAGGAGGTACCTGTGGATGGTTCTGCTGTGAGGTATTTGGCGGAGCACAGACTCCCCGGCGCAGGGCTGCCTGTCTGAAGCCTTGGTGGGGTGTCAGGGCTGTGCTGATGGCTCCAGGCAGCCAGAGCCCTACCCCCGTGCAGCCCCAGACCCCTCCCCACCCGCAGCCTGGGCACGCGCTGCCGTCGTGGGAAAGAACAGGCAGTAACAGGCTATGATGGGGATCATAAATATCCATTAAAGCAGCTTTTAATCCACCCTGCAAGCAGCAGGACTGTGGGAGAACGGCAGGCAGGCCATGTGTGGGGGCAGGTGGCACTCAGGGCACGGGGCATCACCCCAACACCCCACTGAGGGCTCTCGCTGCCCGGAGAGGGGATGAGCCACCTCTGCAGGCTGTGGGTGCAGGGGCAGTGCCCAGGCTGCCACCCTGCCTCCTCCAGCACGCCAGCACAGCCCTGGCACAGCTGCAGGAGACCTGGCGTGACTCTGATTCACCAGGGGAAATGCACTCAGTGCCCAGCCGAGGAGGTGAAGCCACAGTCCCTCTGTCCCCAGCACTGCTCCAGCAAAGGGGAAAGCAGGCTGCTGCTTTAACTCGGTGCTGGGAAGCAGAGATGTGTCCCAGCCCTTGGTTCATGAAGGGAAAATCCTGGCAGTTCTCCATCACCCCCCAAAAAACCCCTCAAGAACACCCTGTTTGTGCATTGCTGCTCATCCCCCTCTCCGTGGATCCAGCTCTTGCATCCAGCCTTTCCTGCCCTCCAGGGACAACAGGCTCTGGGTAGCAAGGGCACCCTCTTTCCCGACTCCTGTTGATGAGTTTCTCTCCACTTTGTGTACAATGTCTTCACCTTCCTCTCTCCCTGCGCCGCCTCTCACTATTTATGGCTGTACAGCACGGAGCAGGTCACATCTGTGTCCTTCCTCTGGCTCCAGCACAGGACAAAGTGCCCCTGATTGCTGCTGCCTCCACACAAAATACTCTGTGCCAGAGCCAGTTGCAAGTTGGCAGCTCCATCCCCTCAGAATCTGGGGGCTTCCCAATGCAGAATTCCCAAAATGTACAAATTTCTAGAGGGGGGGGAAATTCACCCAGAAATATCAAAACGTTTCACTGGGTTTTGATGCTGCTAAATCATTAAACAGTAAAACACTAGATAGACTAGAAATGTAGATTTGGAGTAATGTGATAATATAAAAGCCCAAATGGAATGAAACCAAATGATAATGTCAAATTGAAATGTTCGCCTCTCATTGGAAAAAAATCCTTGCGACGTTATTGAAACAAAATGTGAAAGTTGAAATCATTTGATTTGACACTTCTCCATAGAAAAATATCATCAGGATCGACATGTTCCCAGGAGATGCTCAGAGTTTAGAAGCTGCTCTTCTGGAAAAATGTTGCCAGACAGAAATAAGGCAGAGAAAGGAGCCGTGTTCTCCCTGTGCCCCTCTCGGAGCCAGAGGCTTGGCATGGAGGGAGGAAGGGGAGGCTGGAAAGGGACAGGGCAGGTTCTGCCTGTGACCCCACTCCTTCCACACCCGGTCCCGGCTCTGTCCCCAGGACAGTGAGCTGCTGGTGGCCTCACTGCGTCCCATCCTGCAGGGCCTCACCAGCAGGGACTTGTCCTTCACCCAGCTCCTCCAGCTCCTGCTCTCCCGCAGCTGCGCTGTCACAGCAGCACCTTGGCTCGTGCCAGAGGTGCCCAGCAGAGCTGCAGCTCCCGGATTGCACAGCACTTCCCTTTCACAGCATTTTTGTATTTTTTCATGCTTCCTCCCAGGGGCGGCTCCTGCCAGGACGTGCTCTGAGGTGCCAGCCAGGGTGGTTTGCAGCCCTCGGGCTCTTTCTGGCTCATGCAGTGTGCAGGGGGTGGAGGGGTCACCATGGCACAGCCGTGAGTGAGATCCCCCCCTCGGCACATGCCTTGATAACCTGGCACCTGCCTCCAGAAAACACCGCCTTGGGGTGTGCAGAGCCCCCAGCCAGGATTAGGGAATAGTTAAGGTTGGAAAAGGTCTCCAAGATCATCAACTCCAACCTTTAACTGAACACCCCTGTGTCTACTGAACCACACCATGAAGTGCCACATCCACCAACTCCTCAAACACTTCAGGGATGGTGACTCCATCACTGCCCTGGGCAGTGCCAGTCTTTGACCACTCTTTCAGTGAGGAAATCTTTTCTAATATCCAATCTTCCCTGGGACAGCTCGAAGTCATGCCCTCTTGTTGAGCAGGGCCCAACTCCCACCTGATTCCTCCTACCAGGGAGCTGTAGAGAGCCAGAGGGTCCCCCTGGAAAATCCCTGCCCCAAACCTCCCTCCCCTGACATGGCTTCTCGCCTGGACAGGAGTGGGTGTCAGCATCCCCCTGAGCTGGGAGAGCAGGATGCAGTGGGGCCAAACCTCCCTCCTGGCTCTCTCCCTGCTCCCCGGGCTGCAGAGCTCGCCGGGGCTGGTGCTAATGAAGATTTCCTGCAGCGCTTGCTTAGCAGAAAATGATTGGTTACACCCGAGCTCGTAATTAAAAAAAAGAGAGCAAGTGCACTAATGGGTATTTATTTGACTGTTACCTTGTCATGTATTTATCGATGCAGATAAATTCAAAATCATTAAATGCTTTACAGGGCCTGACAATTTACAGCCCCTGTCAGTGCCCTGCCTCTGCGGCACTGGAGAAGCTCAGCCACGGGCACACACAGCCCTGGGCTCCCAGCCCAGCTGGGGCACTTGGAGGCAGCAGCCCAGCAGGCTGTGACTGAGCGTGGTGTATAAAAAAGGTGCTGAGGGATGCAGTGTCATGGTCTCTGCTCCACCAGGATGTGTGATGACCGCCACAGCTCTCTGCTGGGGGCTGGAGGTGCAGCCAGGGTGTGATTGGCACCTTTGGTGATGTGTGGGGGGCGACTGGAGCTGAATCCCCAACTCCCCAGAGCCCCCAGCCCTGCCTCAGACATCCCTAAGAGCCCCAGGCAGATGGGACTGGAGCTCTGGGACACCATGGGGCTGAAATAATTTGTCATCTCCACGTGCAGGTGGAAAACTCCAGGCGAGGAGACACAAGCTGCTGGCACTGCTCGTGGGCCAAATGTGAGCCAGCAGGTCCTCAGCAGAGGGGAATTCACCCTCTGCCTCCTTCCTCAGGGTGGGAATCCCTTGCCATGCCTCCCCATCACAGAGCTGACGAGGACAGTGGTGAGGAAGGAAGGATGAAGGTTTTTTCCTGCTCCATCACAAGCAGCAGGGCAGCCCAGAGAAGCCACGAATCTCCAGAGAGAACCTCTGTCTCTCGAGACTTCTCAGGTGTGCAGGGAGAGACAGGGGCATCTCTTGACTCAGTGTTTGCATAGCAACAAGGCCCTGATTACGTAGCCCCTAATTACCTTATTATCCCCATTAGTGGAGGCAGGGAGCCCCCTCCTCTTAACACACCCACAGGCAGCCTGGGCCTGGGGCTGAGTGGGAGCATCCCCGTGCTCTGTGCGGTGTCACCAGCATGTGACAGACCCCTGGAGCAGCTCCTGAGCTGGCACAGCCTCCTGCCTGTCACACCAGCTCTGTTCTGAGCAGCCACAGCAGGGACACCCCTGGGCATCAGGAGCTGGCTGTGCCCGGCGGGTGCACACCCGTGCTCAGGCTGACTGTGTGTGCCTCTGCGTATGGAGCTCTCCCCGTTCCCCGTGCGATTTTTGGGGGGATGGTTTTGCCTAGAGAAGCAATGCTGAAATGTGGAGTGGGTTTTTTTCCCAGGATCCCCTCAGCATGGATCAGAGTAAGCAGCAGCAATCCTGATCTAGGGCAGAGATACAGCCCTGGTGGCACTCACCCTCGCTGCTGCCAGGCCACCATGCCCCTGCCCCAAACCTGTTCCTGGGACTGGGGCTGAACAGCATCACCTCCACTGCAGACACCTCACCTGCCTCTCCCACCTCTGTCCTGAACCCCAATTCAGTGTGGCAGGCCCCTGACCCAAACCTGATCCTAGAACCGGGTCTGAACAGCATCCCCCCCACTGCAGACCCCCCACCTGCCTCTCCTGAACCCAAACTGGGTGTGGATGGCCCCAGTGCTCAGACCTGCAGCAGGGACCTCCGCAGGGTGACACGCGTCTCCTGGTCCCTGCAGGGCCGGGCTGGCACTGGCACGGGGTCAGCACAGCTGCTGGTGCTGCGGGCTGGCCCCAGGCACAGCTGGAGGAGCCTGAGCACCCCGAGCTCTGCTGCCCTTGCTGTCTGCAGGCAGCCTGGCAGGCAGCAGCCGGGCCAGCGGCAGGGCAGGGCGCTCCGAGCGAGGTGTGGCCGCAGGCTGAGAGCATCCCGGCCGGCTGGGAGGGGGCTCCGCAGGCAGCGCAGCAGCGGGGATGGATGCGGCACTGCCGGGACGCGGGGCCAGGCTCCCCGGAGCCGCTGGCATTGTGCTCAGAGCAGGCGGCGTGACAGCAGGGCCCCCGCATTGTTCGCGAGAGAAAAGGCAGGAACTGGGGCTCTGTGTGTAAGTAGGTCACACGCGAGGCTGGAGACGAGGCCACGGGCACGGACTGTAAATGCAAGAGTGAGAAAGAGAGGGAGAAGGGGGGTTGGGATGGCTGGGAAGGGACAGGAAGAGGAGCAGGGAAGCTCGCAGACAGACAGACAGGCAGCCCTGCAGGACCACGTCCCTGCAAGCTACAGAGGTGTCTCTGCAGAGCACCCTCACTTTCTGCCCCACTGCCACCCCTGCAGTGTGGGAGGTCAAGTCCTTTCCCGACGCCCTTGCCCAGCGCAGCCCGGTGTGGGAGCTGCTGCCTGCTGGGCTCTGTCACAGCCCGGCAGCCTCTGGCTGTTCTCACCGCTGGGTGCACAGCAGGCTTGATCCTCACGGCAGGCAGCCACCAGCTATAAAATCACACTGCGACACAGAGTCGTGCCAGGGCTGGGGCACAGCGGCCGCTCAGCCACCACGGCTCCAGGGACACGTGTCCTTCTGCCCCGCAGCCCCTGTGTCCCCATGCCAGGCTGGGAGTGTCCCCAAGACACCCCATTGTGCTGGGAGTGCACGGAGGGGCTTCCTTCCTACCGCACCCCAGCCTGGTGGGTGGCCATGAGGTGGGCAATGACCCAGCCTGCGGTACCATCACTGTGTGGGACCTGACGCCTCAAACCCCATCGACAGCAGGCTCAGAGCAGTGCTCCCCAAATCCCTCTGACAGCAGGGTCACTGCAGTGCTCCTCAAAGCCCCCAAGAGCAGGGTCACTGCAGTGCTCCCCCACCAGCACCTCATAGAAAGGTCACAGCAGTGCTCCCCCAAAGCCCCTCTGACAGCAGGGTCACTGCAGTGCTCCCCTGCTCCCCCCTCCCCTGCAGCACCTGATGCTCCAGCACATGGTCCATCCCTGCATCCTGCAGCCTGTGGGGTTGGGAAAGGCTGAGCACAGGCAGAAAATGCCTTTCCAGCCCCCGCGGTGATCAGCTGGTGCCCCCAGGCAGGAGGTGCAATTAACCTTCTTTTGACAAGAATAACTACCGATGTTATTATCGATCATAAAGTTCCTCAGCCCTTTGCAAGCCCCAGCCACAGGGCGGGGACTGGAACAGAGCAGGATTTGCAGCATCCCAGTGTGTTCCTGGTGCACGTGGAGTGGAGCAGGGAGACATCTCCACAGCCTCCCATCCTCACGGCCCACACCAGCCATGCCTGCCTGAATGGCTCCAAAGGGGGCTGCGAGTCCCCAGATCTGGGGATGGCCTGGGCCACGAGGGTGCACGAGCTGAGACACGTTAAAAGGCAGAAGGAATTAGGGAATGGACAAAAGGTGCCTTGCCAAAGCTTAAAAATTGAATACGAAATGATCTAAAGGCACAAAGTGAAGACATGAAAAAAAATCCCTGGTCTAACCCAGTGCTCCAGCTCACCAAGGAAACGTGAGCTTTGGGTTCCAGGTGTTCCAGGAGCCGTGGAATGGTAGGTTGTGCACCAGGAAGTGACATTTCCTAATTCCAACCTGCAGCTCATCACACATGGATGTGAACCAGGGACAGGTCACTTTGGGATAAATCACACTGGGCACACAAACCACGGGGTGCCTGCACCCTCCGTGCTCTGCCTGCAAACGGGCTGACCCCAGAGGCAGGGCCTGGCCCCTGCCCAGGGCAGGAGACAAGATGCAGAGGGATGTGACAGGGACAGGGTGTTGTCCTTTGGCATGCAGAGTGAAACCGCTGCAAACAGCTTAATCACTGTGTAATTATGCCAAAGCATTGGTCGCTTGCTGAGGGACTTCTGCAGAATCTGTGGAAAAGCTTTCCTTTTTTTTGTAATGGGAACCAAGAGTCTGGAAATTCTCAGGGTAAAAAAATATTTCTGGGCTTGGTTAGGAAAATCAGGTTTTGGCTGCTGGGAAGCCAGGCATGTTCACCATCTTCTGTCCTGACAGCTTTTGTTTGGGGTTTTGCATTTGTGAAAGGAAAGGCTTTGGCAGGGAGGGGAAAATCTGATGGCAATGCAGGGAAAAGGAGAAAAAGAAGATTTCTTCACAAAATTTCAGTGGAAAATAACCATAGATTAATATTTTTATTTTTATTTTTATTTTTATTTTTATTTTTATTTTTATTTTTATTTTTATTTTTATTTTTATTTTTATTTTTATTTTTATTTTTATTTTTATTTTTATTTTTATTTTTATTTTTATTTTTATTTTTATTTATTTGTAATTGCCTGCTTTGAGCCTCCCTGTTGGACAGGCTGCCAAGGCCTCCCAGCCCACCAGGGCGTGCTGGGGTCTTGTCCGTGGGGCCGAGGGGATGCCGTGCTCTCCCATCCCTTCCTCCCCTCGGAGCCGGGGCCGCCAGCAGCGGCTGCCAGCGCTAACCCAGATTCCAGGGGCGTCTTGCTGCTAAATTGGCAGCATGTAAGAGACGTGTCACCTGGGTGACAGGGTGTCTCTGCCTGCCGGAGTGTTTGAATACACGGCGCTGTGTGCTAAATACTCCCATCATTACGGCTGAGCTGGAGACACCGAGTGCGGAAGTTGCCTGGGTATTCCAAGCAGGATGGAGGCTGGATTTGGAGGGCACAGGGCAGGGAACATCCCACGGTGGCCAAAGCCCTGCTGTCCCCATCCCCAAACCCTCCTGACCTTGGAAGCGGACAGCATCTGGAGTGGCAGCATCTCCCCAGGAGCATGTCCTTGCTCTCCTGACCATCTCCGAACTCCTGGAGGCTGGTGGGAGTTATCACCTGCTGAGGGCCAAAGCAGGGAGCAATTAATCGTCCCTTTCGTTTCGAAATAGCTGAGAAACCACAGCCCGAGGCTGGAGTCAGAGGCGGGCTGTGCGGTCGCAGGGGGGCCCCGGGGGGCCGCAGATGCCGGGCGGGAGGAGCCGGGTGTCTCGGCCGCAGATGGGGAGGGGAGCGGGGAAGCCGAGGAGACAACCGGAGCCAACCACGAGGGTAACCTGACCGCGGGGACGGTGCTTCAGGCGGCGAGGGGGAGGCTGGGCTGGCGATGGAGAAGCTGCTTGCCCCTCCTGAGCCCCTTGCAGTGCTCAGCGAGGGGGTGCTGGGACAAAGACCCGTCTGTCCCCTCCACAGGGTGACAAGGCAGCTCAGGTCCGTGCCAGGGAGGCCGAGGCTCAGGGATGGCAGCACCGCGGGGCATTTGCAGGTACAGTGCGGTGGGATCATGCAGGTACAGCGCTTGTGGGACCCTCTGTGCACACCTCCGGCAGGGACCCGGAGCTTCCTGGTGGGTGGTGACACGCGTGGTGGCTGCTCCAGCCCCGTTCTGCCTCTTCTTCAGAGAAACAGCACCCACCACTCCCAGCCCTTGGCTTCTGACACTCATCCAAGCTGTTTTCAGGGGCCCTTCCCCATTCTCCCTGCCCAAGGGTGGTCGTTCATCACACTCGTGAATCCAAACACAGAGCTCCCTCCTCTCCAGCAGGCAGACATGGAGTCACAGCCCCTGCGTGTGCCCCAGCTCCCCAGGGAACATCTCAGGCAGGGAGCTGCCAAAGGAGTGACGCACACTGCAGGACAGCACATCTGCAGGGGACAGGGGGACAGGCTGGGCCATCACAAGGAGCCCCAGGCTGCAGCAGCACCATCACAGCAAGGCCCCTCTGCTCCCAGCAGGGACATTGCCAGTGCCACCAGAGAGGGACAAAAGGCCACATCCCGCTATGTACTGGTGGCTCCAGCCACGCTGTGCTGGCACTGCTGAGGCCACACCTCCAGTCCTGGGGTCAGTTTGGGGCCTCTCATGACAAGAAGGACATGGAGGGGCTGGAGCAGGTCCAGGGAAGGGAACAGAGCTGGGGAAGGGGCTGGAGCCCCAGGAGAGGCTGAGGGAGCTGGGAAAGGGGCTCAGCCTGGAGAAAAGGGGGCTCAGGGGGGACCTTGTGGCTCTGCACAACTCCCTGCCAGGAGGGGCAGTGAGGGGGGGTCGGGCTCTGCTGCCAGGGAACAGGGACAGGAGGAGAGGGAACGGCCTCAGGCTAGGCCAGGGGAGGTTTAGGTTGGATATTATGGAATTTCTTCACTGAAAGAGTGGTCAAGTCCTGGCACAGCTGCCCAGGGCAGTGGTGGAGTCACCACCCCTGGAAGTGTTCCAAAAACAAGTCGACATGGCACTGGTGATGTGGTTTGGTGGCTGTAGTGGGATTCAGTGGAAGGTTGGACTTGGAGGTCTTTCCCAGCCTTAATGATTCTGTGATTCTTCTGGACCTGACACACATCAGCCAGGTCCTGGATCGGCTTCCTCTGCAGCTGAGCTCTGGCCTCTCCCAGCCCTGCTCCAGGCTGCAGCTGGAGGGGAGAGAGAGGCCCAGCCCGAGGCTCAGGGATGTGTATTCTGCTCATTGCTCACAAATACTAATGGCCCAGAGTTATTAATATTGCCACTGTAGTCATATCTGGGTAATTACTGCCATTAACCACCAGCAGAACTATTGAGCTCCCCTAATCAGTGCATTATAATAATTGGGACCAAGTGTTTTATAGATCCAGACGTTAATTCCTTCCTAGCACCTCTCCCTCCCCTGGAGCTGCTCCTCCCTGCTCAGCTCCACTGCCTCCCAGCCCGAGGCTGCTCCCTGTGTCCAGCTGCTGGGCACCCTGTGCCCAGCCCAGGATGACCAATGCCATGGGATGTCCCATTCTCCATCTCATGGGTGTAGGGATTTTGAGTGTCCAGGTGCTCCCTGCTCAGGGTGTCCAGGCTGTGGAGGTGGAAGTGGAGGAGAGATTCCACACAGGGCTTGCAGGAGAGGAGCTGGGTCCATGCCCTGCCCGTGTGCCCCAGCAGCACCTCCAGGACAGGAGCTGGGTCCATGCCCTGCCCGTGTGCCCCAGCAGCACCTCCAGGACAGGAGCTGGGTCCATGCCCTGCCTGTGTGGCCCAGCAGCAACTCCAGGAGAAGAGCTGGGTCCATGCCCTGCCTGTGTGGCCCAGCAGCACCTCCAGGAGAAGAGCTGGGTCCATGCCCTGCCCATGTGGCCCAGCAGCATCTCCCAAGTGCCTGGAGGCAGCAGGATAGATGGAACACGTTGGCTGTTCCTTCTGCTGGGACAGAAATCTGGTGTGGGAGGAGTTAATTGCACAGTCTGCTATTTACACCTGGCTCCTCTTATTCTGGAAAGCTCTTCCCTGCTGCAGCCATCTGGGCCTTGGAGCCTGGAGCTGCCTTGGCCCGGAGCTGGAGGCTGTTTGGGGGTGACTCAATGGGTTGAATGAGAGGACAATCTTCTCCTGCAGCTCCTGGAGCAGAGCTGGAGCTGCCTCCGCATCCCGCTGCATCAGCAGGGACCCCACTCCTTGCCAGCCCTGCTTCCCCTGAGCACCAGCAAGCCCTCGGTCTCCCCATCGGTGCCCTGGGCAGGCAGAGCCAGGCTGGTTCCAAAAGCAGCATCTGCCACAGCCCTTCGGGCCACGTCCTGGGGACAAAGCGGGTCCCACATGGAGCCCTGGCAGGGAGAGCTGAATTTGGGGTTTTTTTGCAGCCCCTCAGGACAACTCAGCCCCTGCCCACAGCAGGAGATCTGTGACTGCTTCGTGACAGGGAAAGCACAACCATGTGTCTTTTAGAGCTGGCCTGAGAACAAAAATCCCTGGAAAGTCTAGTAAGTAAAAAAAAGGGAGGGGGGAATTTTTAGGGTAGCGGTTACACCAAAGGTTTGGCCATGCCCAAGCCAATGCATTTGCTTCCAACCACAGCCATTTCACAGAATTTTTTTTTTTTTTTTTAATGTTTAGCAAAATAAAATTAAGGAAAACTTTGAAACAAAGTCATTTGGAATAGAAAAAAAAAATCAAAACATTTCAATCTGAATAGGCTGAAATGAAATGTTTTGATCTTTTGGGGTTTTTTTCCCTCCAAACAAACCATTCAGCAGAATCGACATACTCATCCAGAACCTTTTGGTGTTGTCAAATCTGAATTTTTTATATACTTTTTTTTTTTTTCTTTTTTAAATCAAGCCCTCCCAGCTCTAGCCAGCCTGGCTGGTTAAGAGTTCCTTGTAGGCAGAGATGTGTCCCCAGTGGGAGCTCCGTGGTGGCTTTGGGGGGACCCTCCTGGGCGGCTGTGAGTCCTGGAGGGAGAGATTCCTTCCTGTGGAGCAGAGAGCAGTGTCGGAGCCACTCTGGAGCACAGCCCACAGTGGGACCCGGTGGCCAAGGGACAGCGCTGCCACGGGGAGGACACGGCCTCGTCACCCTGGGAGGGACGAGCCAGGTGAGAGCTGCTCCCCTGGGCCCCGGCAGGTGAGAGAGCAGAGCCGTGCAATCAATAGTGCTAATTGCAAAGGCAATGTCTAGCAGAAATAAGATGGTTATTCTGCATCACTGGGCACTCTTACAATCAAATTGTCCACAGACAATTAGCTGAGCAGGAGAAATAGGAATTAGATTTCTAATTGTTCTGCTGGTGAAAGGCATTTCGGAGCACGCGGAGGACTGGAGGAGGGAGAGGTTTGCGTCTCTGCCGGGCTGCAGGAGCTGCCAGCCCTGCTGTCATTCCCAGAGGGATAACCGAGCCAGGGAACGGGGGCTGCAGCTGGGAAGTACAGACGGTTTCTTGGGAGGCTTTGGCCAATGCTTCTCTTTCACGGCTGGGTTATTTATTCCTTTCATTCAGCCGCCTGCACCAGTGAGCACGCAGCGCGCCGTGCTGCTCTCCGGGCGCTGGCACCGCGCTCCCGCACACCCCTGGGCATCCCCCGGCTCATCCCGGGCTCAGGACATCCCCCACCCATCACTGGCCCTCCCGAGGCACCACCTGCATCCCCGCCGCGTTCCCACAGCACCGTGTGGCACGGCAGCGGGGCAGGAGCCAAGCTGCTGTCCCCAGATGCCCATCGTGTGACTCCTCGGCAGCCCACGTCCCTCTGGATGGCTCGCTGAGAAAGGCGGGGGAGGGAGCGCTGGGGTTTTTCTGATTGTTATTAGTGTCGCTGTTGACTCATGCTAGTGGGTGTCTGCGGCTCGAGGGAGTCTCCTGACGCCGCAGCTCCCGGGTGAGGACAATGGGAAGTCCTCCCACCTCTGCTCCCCGCGCTGACGGGGAGCACCCGCGGCGTCCCTGCTGCCCGCGGGCTCTGGATGGTTTGGAGGGGTGGTTTCGGACCTCAGGGCTCCTTACACCCACCCACTGTGGGGTTGCCCTTTAGCATTCTCACTTGGGGGGTGGGGACGGTGTGGCTGCAGTGTCGCAGTAGGGACAGAACTCTGCATGGGGTGTCACACCTGCATCAGTGCTGATGGCAGCAGCCTGTCCTTGGGCAACAAAAACTCTCCTTGGGCTGGGCCAAAAGACTTTTGGAACCCACCAGTGAAGAGAGCAAGGTCTGAGAGCACTTTCCCCTCCTTCCATCTCTCAGCATACATCCCTCATCCCACTGCGGACCACCACAGAGGGGACAGTCCTGAGCAGTGCCAAAGGGATGTGAGGAGGGCTTTTCCCTCTCTGCTTTCCAAGGTCTGGGCTCAGAGCACCTCAACCCTGCCAGGGGAGCAGGGCTGGCTGTGGCCTCAGTGGGACATCCCACAGGGACCTTTCTGTCCTGACCCCGCTGGTGCTTTGGGATGCAGCATCCTCATGGGCACCTCCCAGAGGCTGCAGAGCCACCAGCAGCCCTGTCCTTCCAGCAGCAAGGGCAGGGGCAGTGGAGGGGCTCTGTAGACCCAGATCAGTCACCGGCAGACAGAGGCCAGCCCAGTCCCTCCTGCCTCAGCACTGACAGCCACCGTGCCAGGTGAAGATCCAGCAGCAAGCCCCTGACAAGCAGGATTAGTGTTCAGGGCATCTCCTGCTGCTCCTGCCCCTCCGAGCACAGCTGGGCCCTGCTGCAGCCTGGAGGTTCCATCTGAGCCACCAAACGCTGGGGAAAATGGAGTTAAAGTCACCTCAGAGAGCGTGTGGCGCTGCTCAGCACGTTCACACCATCCATTGGTGTGGGCGCTGTGGTTTTCTCCTGTCAGAGGCGGGATGTCCTCTGTCCTCAGCAGGAGCTGTCCTGCAGCCCAGACCCACGGACACGCTGCAGTCCCACCATGGATGGAAGGGCCCTGGGCAGCAGGGCCAGGGCTCCCTGCCTGCCACAGCAGAGATGGGAACAAGCTCGTACTCCCAAAAGGATCAGCCCCAGGTGATGCTGCTGCTGCTGTGGGAGTACAGCCAAATATCCAAATACAGCCCCACACCCCACACGTTTATTCTCATGCACACACACACACATATATATATACATACACACATATATATATATATATACATATATCCCCTTTGCCTTTGAGTCACCAGCGTTGAAACCTTCCCTGCCAAGAGTCTTCTGAGAAATATCCTCCTCCCCCTCCCTGTTTCTCCCTCTCTCTTTCTCTCTGTAGCATTCGGGCTAATTTTATCTTCTGTCTTTCATCTGCCTGTGTATCTACCACTCCTGACAAAAAAGAGATTTTCACAGATTTTGCTAGTGCTCACCAGCTCTAAAAGCTTTCATCTCCCTCTGACGATGAGTGCGTGTCATCTGCTCACTCCAAATTACAGCAGAGGCCTTCACACTCAATCGGAGCATTTTCTGCCTAATTTCCCAGGCAGCGAGATTAAGTGTGGGCTCGAGGCTTGCCTGGTGTGATCCTCAGAGCCCCCCCTGCCCTGCAGCTCCCAGGGCTGGCCCGGGGGAAGCCCGGAGCACAGCTCACCCTGCCTGCAGCCGTGCAGCACTGGTGTCCCCAGCAGGCCAGCCCCGCGCCCGGGGATGCGATGGCTGGGCAGGCGGCACAGAGCCCGGAGCTCTGCCCGGCCAAGGCAGGGTGTAAGAGCAGCTCTGAGGCTCAGAGAGCCTCCCAGCACCAAACGCACCCTGGCAGGGGCTGGTGAGAGTCCAGGAGGCAAGCACAGCGTTTCTGTGTGATGCCCAGGCTGGCTGAAGCAGCAGCACAGGGGAGGAGCAGGTGAGGGTGCAGCTCGCTGCCACAGCGGTCCCCAGGCTGCTGATGTTCTCTCTGGGGGCTTTGCTGCCACATCTCAGCTCTGGCTGCTGCCAGGGTGAGGGCTGTGCTGTCCGCACCAGGAGCAGCCGTCACACTCTGCCCTGGGTGGGCTGTGCTTGGGACACAGCCCCTGGGCACCCCTGAGCACCACGGTGGGGGCAAATGTGTCCCTTGAAAAGCGTACTGTATTTAAACAAGGCAAAAAAGCCAGCACAGGGATCATAGAATAGAAACCCAGAACAGCTTGGGTTGTAAGAGACCTTAAAGATCATCTGGTTCCACCCCCTGCCATGGGCAGGAACACCTTGCACTAGCCCAGGGTGCTCCAAGCCCTGTCCAGCCTGGCCTTGGACATTTCCAGGGATCCAGGGGCAGCCACAGCTTCTCTGGGCACCCTGTGCCAGGGCCTCAGCACCCTCTGAGTAAAGAGTTTTTTCCCAATATCCAGTCTAAGCCTTCTCTCTTCCAGTGTGCAGCCACTCCTCCCTGTCCTGTCACTACAGGCTCTTGTAAATAGTCTCTCTCCATCTTTCTTGTTGGCCCCTTCAGGCATGGAAGGCCACAATTAGGTCATGACAAAGTATTCTCTTCTCCAGGCTGAACAATCCCAATTCTCTCAGCCTTTCCTCACAGCAGAGCTGCTCCATTGCTTTAATCATTTCCATGGCCTCCTCTGGACGGGCTCCAGCAGCTCCAGGTCCTTCCTGTGCAGGGCCCCAGTGCTGGCGGCAGCTCAGCAGGTGAGGCCTCACCTGACAAAGGCAGAGGACCCACGCCCTCCCCTGCTGCCCACGCTGGGGGCTCAGCCCAGCACAGGGGGGTTCTGGCCCCCTGCACACACGGCCTGGGCAGGGCCAGCTCTCACCCCCCAGCACCCCAAGTCCTTCTCTCCAGGGCTGCTCCATCTGCTCACCCTCAGCCTGGACTGATCCCAGGGGCTGGATGTCAGGTAATGTGGCCAGGGATCTCCAGCCCCAGGGACAGCCCGGCCTCCTGAGCACCCTGAGCACCCTG
>WEKY01032928.1:5310-19158 GCA_013390045.1 Picathartes gymnocephalus
TTTTTTTACTTTCAAATAAATGAAGCCCGAGTCTAACAAGAAATATTAAATACTAAGCTTCTGAAAAATAATGCTGGAATATAGAATTCCTATATCAAAATTTTCAAAAGTGACTGATATTGTACTCTGAATTTTGACAGAATCTGGATGCCCACATTTGACCTCCTAAAGAACGTTTGGGTGTGTAACATTTTTAGTGACCCTCTCTTCCAATATATTAAATATGTAATAATTTCCATTGTCAGGAAAGAAAAAAAAAAAAAAATTCAAAGTGGGGCTAGAGGGGGTAAAGATTATTCAGTTTGAGCAAATACTAAGTGGAGATATCATCCTGAAGTTCTACATTTCTGTCTTAAAAAAGATTTTTCTCAGCAACTCCATAACATGTAATATTTTTGCTTAACTTGAACAGTCACTGACCTATTTCAGTTCTGTCACTCCCTGAGCCCAATGAAGCCTCACAGTTAGCATAAAAGTCAATGTACAGCCAGAAACTGAATATCTTCAGGACACACACACTCCAAGGTCACCTACCCACACAGTGCAGACATTGCTTATGGACTTCCATTTTTCCTGCACAGTGGGTTACCTGGAGGAGATTAAAAAGTACTGGGGGATGGATCAATGGAAATTTGAAAAGATCTAAGGCAGACAGTCTTAAGAACCTACCTGTACTTTTTAACAGGGTTTTAGCTTCTAGGACATCCAAATAGGGCAGGTATGACCTCTGAGTATTCTCCTAGCATTTATTTACAAGATGTTGTTCTTGATCACACCTTTGAGTCTGTTGATTATCCTTAAGAGAGAATTTTCTCTGCATCCCAAGAGGATGGAAACTACAGCCTTGGGCATATAATTTAAAGATCTTAGTGCTTAGTGTTTTCTGATAACTCGAGGGTAGTTTCTTCCTCAGAAACTCAGGTTTTTTGGAGTCTTTGCTCTAAAAACATTCCTACACATATGGTAGACTTGGGATCACATGTGGTTCTGGGTTCCATTTCAGTGACGACTCACTTTAAAGTAGTAATTTGATATAGTTTGCAAGAAAAATTTTTCATATGTGGGATACAGAAAGGTGTAACTGAACTTTGGATTGTGCACCACAAAACCTGGAGCCCTCAGTCTGGCTTCCAGAGTCTCCATATAACGAGCATAAATCTGGATATCTTTGAGTGGTCTCTAAGTCAAACAGTGCACTGCACGTATTGAAATAAGAAACACTGAGCCCCAGTTGAAGTCTCAGATCTTTTCTCCAGCTGCGCCTTGAGTTTTTTGAGAAGAAATGCTGGCCATTTTTGATTTATGTGAGACCCTATATTTGAAGGCAGGTAATGAAGTTTAGCTTTGGGCTTTTTTCCTCCCAAATAATTTTCTAGAGCTTAAGCAAAAGTTTTGACAACTTCTCTGACTTCAAGATTCCACCACCTCCTGCTGTGCTAAAAGAGGCACTAACTTTTGAATGGAGTCTGCATTTTATGGGAGGGCATGTGAAAGTTATCCCAGTAGGAAGGAAGAAGCCTGCAGTTTCTTGGCCCTGATCACCTGTCCAACAATGTTGATTTCTGAATTTTGTAATCTACTCCAAGTCTTGTTACCCTACATAATGCAATATGTTGTGTTTTAACAATCTAATTATTACCAGAAAAAATAAGCCTTTAGCTTATAGCAGGTACTTTGTCAAAACTTTCAGCCTTACCTTCATTCTGAGTACACTGAAGAAGAACTTCAGGTAAAAAAAGGAATTCTATTGTTTGTTAAGCTTTAAAAATTAAACGAAAAGGTTGGATAAAACATATTTGCAAATCCATATATATATATATGTGTGTGTGTGTGTGTGTGTGTGTGTGTGTGTGTGTGTGGATGAGGGGTAAAAGTACTTACAGTTTTGTGAACAGCTGCAATAAATAATAAGGAACACTTATAAAATTATCTTTCTCCATCAATGGTTTTGGTTCTACTAAATTTAAAATAAAGTAATCGAAAATCTTCCCACTCCATCTTATAAGAAACAAAAGGAGACATACAGCCAATTACTTCTCTCATTATTTAATATATCATTATGCAATTTTCTCTTCTGGTGTTCAGATCTCTAATAAAGTTGTTTGACTTTTCCTGTGTGGTTTTGTCCAATTAAATGTTTCTAATTATGGTTTGGATATTTGCTCCTTCACATCTGATCAAAGTGAGGTAGATGGGTACTATTTAGCTCTGACTACTACTTATAGTTCATTACATTTTTAATGAAAATTTTAATTTTAAATGTTCCAGTTACTCAAAATAAGACAAAATTTAAAGTAAAATATATCTCAGAGACTGTTCAAATCATGAATATTTTCATATTAGAGACTTTCCTATTACAAAGAAAGCAGAACAGTTGGATGTCTGCTGGCAGCAGTCAGAGTTACCTTATCAAAAAGTGGAAGTTCAAGTGAGTTAGTATTTGTCCAATACTCACTCAGAAAACCTTCACCCATTTATTAGCGATTCAATATTTGAAGAAGTAAACTTCAGTTCTCTTTGCAACAAGTCCTTGAGAAAAGTTTTGGCTTGAATTGTCTGATAGAGTATCATGCTCAAGGAGATGATTAAAAATCTGGATATTCCTCTCAAGAAAAATTAGTAGTAAGTGTAACGAAGACATTGAATTACAGTGAAATAAACTTGTAAGGTGTGAATAGGACACCATAATGCTTCTGGAACTACTTTTCACTGTAGTGAGGGATATAAGAATACTTTTATCCTTCTAAAACAGGTTTTACATGTTTGAACAGACAGATCCTATCTAAGAAAAAACAAAGCTTTCTTTTAGAATTTAGGAACAAAGAAAAAGAAACCGCATTTGTTTAGCTTTCTTTATTTTCTAAAGTAGTACTCTTTAGGAGCAGAAGATGTTTTGCATTAAGTAACATGTTTTAAAAGATTACAATAAACAAAACCAAATAACATAAAACCACAACCCTGAATATATTCTGTTTGAAGCTTATATATACTAAACAAAGTTCAGCCTACCCTTCCAAAACTTCATGACGGAGGGATATTAATCTTCATTTATATTTAATTTATTTGTTAATGGTGATCTATTACAGGTCATAATTTCCTTTCCTAAATATTTAGTTCTGATTTTATCTTAAGTATTCTCTAATAATATGACTATCAAAATTCCATAAAATATTTACAGAAGTCAGAGGGAAAGTAAGCATAAAATTTAAGAAAATTCTTCAAAATGCCCAAGTTGTGGCAAAGACTAATTTATTGTTCTTTGAGGTAGCTAGCTACATATCAAATCTGGGAATACAGTTCACAGTGTAATTTCTATAGGTTATTTGTCTCTCTGCAATGTCTGAAAAGGAAGTTAGAGTGACCAAACTTCACTTGAAATGTATTTTCCCTGCAAAGAGGAGGAATAGAAGTCGTATAAAGAAAAAAAGAAGAAACCACAATAGAACCCAAAAAAAAGCAAAACGAAAAACAAAAAAATCCACCAAAAAAAAAACCCCAAAAAAACCAACGAAGCAAACAAAATAACACAAACAAAGAACAGAATTGTAAATCTACCAATCTCTTGACTAAAAGGATTTAAAAAAAAAAAAAAAAAGAAGCCTGACTAGCCAGCTACAGTGAGCCTTTAGAAGCCTGTATATGGAGAACTGAGTTTTGATCAGGTGTATAACCTCTTGGAGTGCCTGACTGCATGACTAATGCTATTTTCTTAATATAAAAAAGTTATAGAATCTCATCTTGATGTCTCATCATATCCTGCCTGGTTTCCAGTTGTCCATCTACAAGATCAGGTGTCTCCTGCAGGTCCTGGTTTATCTGGCTCACATGGCCCTCTTAGGCACCTAGCTCATCTCAAATGGCCTAGGTAGACAATTAAATGCAGCAAAATAATTGAGTCCTCAAACTTTATTATTACAAGCTCTTTGATCTTGACCTTTTCTGTGAATACCTACTGTAAAACCACCTTAAAGTACATCTTTCAGGCTGAACAAACTGTAACCCAGGGCTGTTGAAATATTTTACTTCCTATTGGAATATTTTACCTTTCTAGAGAGAAAGCTGGAGCTCAGCAGAATACTTCCAAATGTCTTTCATGCATCACCAGGAAGAAAGAAAAAGAACAAATGTAACAATATATTTCCAATGTTACAATTTTACTTAATATTTTTTGAAAATTCTTTTCTCAATCATCAGTTTTCTAAAAGACATTTCCAGTTACTGTAAGACACACAGCTGGTTATGGAAGGAAGGAAAGAGCTAACCCGTGCCTTAAAGCTGAGCTATTTGTACTTCTTAAAAAGAGTAGACTCTTCAGAGCTGTACAAGCCAATCAAACAGATCAATGGCTCACTTCAGCAGAACAAAATCTTGCAATGAGTGTAACTATAACATAACTTGTATCTATTATATCATATTTATGTAAAATAATTTAAAAATATTTCAGCATAGCTTGTTTTGAATAACAAGAAAAGTGGTTATCTTTCCAGTACTTAGAAGCATCCTACCATATATAAATAATTTAAAATAAATATTTGCAAAATATGCCCCCCAGAAATTCTTACCTCTTGAGTTTTGTTTAGAAACTACAAACAACGTATATATTATTAGAAAGACATTTTTATGGATCTTATTAGCATAAAAATGAATGTTTTATTCATGACTGAATGTGCAGGACTGCAAAAATCCAACATGACCTCATTGATTTTTGGAATGGAGGTAGGACAATTCTGCAGGATGCATTTAAAACATAAATGATTCATATGCCATTTCTCCAGCATAACTGTGAAAAGGTGCTACACTTCAGTGCCTTTATTGGAACCTTAGATAATTTTATCTTTCTGTATGAATATCACTTGTACATTTATCTGATTTACTGCAGGATCTGTTTCTTATCAGCCTTCTACCCCATATGGCTGAAAACCCAGCTTGCTGCTGAGCAAGGGTCAGTTTGTCGTGGTCAGCCTCCAGCAGCGCTGTCACCCCCTCTGCACCTGGGCTGTTCTTGTGCACACCTGAGGGTTTGCCACCACACACCCCAACCTCTCCTCCTGCCCCTCAGTGGAGGGGTGCAAACCTGGACTCAGCAGAGCACCTTGCCATTTCAATGTGTTCCCAGACATAATTTGAGGGTTTTTTCCACCATGGGGCCCTGTAGGCACTTCCAGCATAGGCAGGTGCTGGATGTAAGCCCAGTCCCAATTTTGCTGACTTTTTGATCCCTTCCCTTCACACCACCCCATGCTCTTTGCTCAGCAGACCTGTCCATTGCTTTCTTGCAGCACTGCTGGTTGTAGTCTTCTCCCCAGCCACCCTAGCTGAAAACCCTTCTAATGATGTCAACAATGTTTTCTGAAATTAAAAGAAAAAAAAATTAAAAAGTTTATTTCCTCTGTTTTTCCCTGTAACACTATTTTTATTTTGTTCCAGATGCTGAAAAAGGAGCTTGATCATTTATTCTACCCTCACAACTCTTTAAAGTTCACCACTAAATCATATCCTAAATGACCTCTTTCTCTGAAGGTATCCTTCACTTGTAGTGGGTCTGGCTGGAAACACATTAATTTTCTATTTTAGAGTAGGTTGTGCATGGCACTATTCTGGTTCTGTGCAGTATTTACAAGGATGTTTTCATGCTGCAGTGAGGGATAGAGGACAGTAGCTAAACATACAATCTACTCAATGGTTATGTGGAAGGAAGCACTTACCTTAACTTCACAAGTTGCCTCTATATAGATCCTGTGCACAATTCCTGTATTATTTCTCCCACCAGTATGAGGATGTGTGGGCATCTCTTTTCTCTCAAATGTTTTATTTCATTCCATATTATATCTGTTTTAAAAAGACTAGATGTGGAGTACAGAGATTGGCTTAGATTATCCACAACATATCCATAATTCAGAAGTTCATGATACTTGAAAATATTCAGAAAGTTTAAGTTTCATTACGGTGTATGAATCCCTTATTTCCTAGAACAGTTTCCACGTGTCAGAATGGAGTATGCCACTGTCAAAATTGACTGCCAAAGAGTAGAGCCAGACGGGTGCCCAGGTTCTCTCTTGGGGGCAGATTTAGGGGGGCAACCGTCAATACCATTCATCCCATCTGCAGTGAGAGGAGAGGGCATACCAGCTTTCTGGTTCCAGACCACAAAGATATTGCAGTGTATAAAAACAAACATGAGTCATAAAATCTCTGCAGTGACATATTCGATACTTCTATTTCCTTCATATGTATTTTCCTCAAAACGTATACTGACTTCTCTTTTTAAAGATTTACATTGTGCATTCCTGATATAAGTATGAGAAGAACTGGATTCCATAGAATTCAAAATGAAGTTTGTTGTAATTATATAAAAGAACGTGGCTTTTAACAAAAAGTTAATACTGGTTCTTTAACTACATCTCTTTTCAGGCATGTATAAGGAACGTATTTTTTCATATTAAGCAGCACGGGGCTTTCCTGGGAAAGAAAGTATGGGAAGGGACCAAAGATATTTTCATATTCAAACTAAACATGGAAATTGATACTTTCCATGCATTTTAGCTTTCACACATCTAGATTTCAGATGACAAGCAAATACAACCACAGACTGAGAAACATAGATGCAAGAAATTTCTTGATATGAATAATCAGAGATAATGAGCTCATGTTTCTTCAGATGTGCCTGCTCATGCTGTGCATTTGTGCTGATGAAAGTGAAATAAAAAAATAAAGTGCTGGACAGCTCATTGTCTTCCCCAAGGCTAGAAATAGCTACATTTTAGTAAAAGAAATATGCCACCGGGGTGATAATGTAAATATACGGACATAAAGTTTCCAACTTCTATGAGGTGTTATCAAAGTCAAATCCATCGTTTTGACAGTACATCATGTATGGTAGCTATAGATCTCAGTCCTTTTGTAATTAGCAAGTTTATGAGGAAGTAATGGTCCATTATTCTCTTCTAAATTGTTTGAAATTTGTCCTGTCTTTGGAAAGGGTGACTTTCAAGTTCACAGGTATATTGGTAGGTACATCTTGAAGTAAGCTGCTCTGAAATCAAACAAGGTGATAGTAACAGCAGAACAAAACAAAACAAAGTACAATTTAAAATCTTTATAATAATTCAGATTTTTAAATCTTGTTTTAAATTATGAATCTTTTCAGCCAATTTGGATTCTTCAGGTAAATTAACTTTTTCTTTCTCTTTCAATTTTTGTTTTTCTCTTTCATTTGTTATTGTAGAAACTGAAAAAAGAAACACATTTAATTTCAGCAATTTTATGTATCTAGAAAGTGCTCTTGGGAAAATATATTAACACAAAACAACAAGTTTTTTTAATGTGGTGAAGAAAGACCTGATGGTTTCACATTAAAATGCATGAACTAAAACTGGAAATACAGATATATTTTAAAGGCAGCATGGTTTAAATTCAAAATTAACCCACCCAAAGAGATTGTAGTCTGTAAACAGAAATTGTGAGGTTCAGCTGACATAATTGATTACAGCTTCACTGAATTAAAGAAAATATTATTAGTACCACCTGGTCATCTACCCACGATTATGTCATTCACCTGCATAAGTTACAGTGAATTCAGATTATTTTCCGATGTTATAAAATACGACTTGACATGTTCATGATCACACTGCCATAATTGATATTTCCCAATGCCGATTCTAAAATGCCTAATCTGTTTCTATTGTTTCACTCATGTTTTCATCAGGGTGGATTCAATTCTCTTGAAAGACAACTGAAAAAGAATGTTGAAATAGATATGAAATTTGCCTATGTCAAAAGCAGAGGAATTTTCTTAAGCTATGTGTATCACATTCTGTTACAGTGTTATTTTATTTTCAAAGTATTATAAAAATCAGACTGAAAAGAGCTTTCACCTAAATCTTTTACTTATGTTTTTCTTAGCACTTTTCCCAATGGACAGTAACTAACAATTTTTATGCTTTTGAAATTCTGTTAATTACTTTGGATTAGAATTCATGTTTGTTTATTTAATTCAAGCACATTATTTCCTCTTGAAAAACCTCTATGATTACTAGAAACAATATGCGTGCACAGTATGTACAGTATATTTCATTTGTTTAGCCTGTAGAAGAAAAGGCTCCAGGGAGAACTTGTGGTGTCCTTTCAGTACTTAAAAGAGGGTTAAAGAAAGATGGGGAAAGACTTTTCATCAGAGTCTGTAGTGACAGGATGAGAGATGAGATGCTGGGACAGATTGTCCAGAAAAGTTGTGGATGCTCCATCACTGTTAGTGATCTAGGCCAGGTTGGATGTGATGTCAAGTAACCTGATCTTTTGGAAGACATTACTGCAAAGGGGTTGAAATAGATGATCTTTAAGGTCCCTTCCAATGCCAAACCTCCTATGACTGTGTGATTCTAAGACCGCAGTCGCACATTCACATTCTTCATCTGTGTAGTTTCATTAGATGACTTCAACAGACTGGTCATATATTAAATAAATCATCTGTTTTTATATATAACAAACTCTGACAAGATTTGAGGGAGTTCCAGCTTTGAATAATATGTGTGCCTATATGCTGTTCTTTTCCAAGAGCAATACTTGGCATTTCCTGTTGTTGGACTTCATGACTTTCTTGTTAGTCCGTTTCTTCAGCCTGTTCACGTCCTTCTAAATAGGTACATACCCATCTGACGTACCTACACTGAATTTTGCAGAGCCTACAGTCTTGCTGAGGGTCCACTTTTTCTTCAGTCACTCAGGTTAAACAGTGCTGAATTACTGATCACTGGGACACATTGCTAGTGACTGCTGTCCATCTGCACTTGATGTTGCTGATCACAGCCATCCTAGCCTAGCAGTTCTAATTGTTTTCAATCTAACTCACTGTCCATTTTCCTGTTTCCTAAATATCTTATGAATGCCAACAGTATAAAAATTCTTATTGACCTCTTGGCTTGAGCCATTTAACACTAGTTACGGACAAAAGATAAGTTGCTAGAAAAGGGCTTTGGCCAATCAGGAATATAGTTCAGTTAAACCTCCTTTGCCTGATGAAAATAGAAACAGAGCTGAAGAAAGATTTATAATTATCAAAAGCATTTAATTTTATTTTTAAAATTATTTTGCAAAGATGATTTTCTCAAGACTTAATGTCTTTTCCAGTTTAGTAGTTATTTGACTAGTAGTTAAATAAGGTTGTCTGATGAAGATTTTCTATGGATATTAATTCTTAAATAGTGTGTTTTCTGACTTCTTTTTTGCATGATATAGAAGAAACCGAAGTCAAGTGCCGAATAGTAATTGCATCTAAATTCAAAATGTTTGTGCATCAGCTTGTGTATGTGAGTCCCTGCACATTTTGTTCTCATTAAAATCCCCTGGGGAATCTGCTTTGAATAAAACTAACTAAAGAAAAAAGCCATGCTTGAGATTAATCCTCTTTTTGGAAGAAACACTTAATAGGGAAGCACATATGCAATCTATTCAGTCTGTCCACAATAATATTCGTGATCCCTATTAAGAATATGAAAACAGAAAAGTATGAAATGTAGTTTGCATTTTACTTTCTACAAATTAGCGCAATGTTTAATGACCTGTGAAACTGCCTCAAAGTTTACATTGGTTGAAAAGACAAGTTTCAATAAGATGAGTTTCATTGCTGAGAGTAAACCAGGATGAAAATTCGTACAGAAGAAATTCTGCACTTGACTAATATGGTGAACTGCATTTCAGTCTCACAGACTATGCCTATTTTATTGCCTATTTAACTTTATTAATAACATTAAAGCAACATGATATACTACCTGGTAGTTCTGACACTATTTTTTAGACATTTTTTTAAATGTAGAAGGGTTTACTTATAAGCTGTGTGTACATATATATGTATATATAAACATATAAAAGTATATACACACATATTGTCCTGATACATCATAGAAATTGTAGTGTTTTCACTTTGAAGGAATCTTAACTTAGAATTAAGGTAGTAAAGACAGTTTTGCAAGGAAGATTTCCTTACCCTAGGATGAAATGATGATTACATCACTATTCCTCCTGTTTTTTTCTGATGAGAGAGAACATCTGTCACATGTATCTAAGTTGAATTAAACCACTGCTGATTATACTTTCAGTGACCAGTTGGGCAATTTGTTCAAGGATCTGACACAAAAGCAGGGAAGTATGCCTGAAGAAACTGTAGCCTATGGAAAACCATCCAGGCGCGGGCTTATCCTGGAGGCCTGCAGGCCACGGAGAGAATTGATGCTTGAGCAGGGGAAAAGCGTGAGAAGGAAGGAGAAGCAGAGTGGAGATGTTACGAACTGGAGACAGGCCCCACCCTCTAATCCTCCTCTCTACTTCTTGTCTGGGGAAGGTAGAGGAGTCAGGAGCAGCAATATGGAATTCAATCTGGGAAAAAGAGGAATGGGGTAGGGAAGAAGGTTTTTTAGGGGGAGAAGAAGGGACCATCCTAGTCTATTTTGATTGACAATAAATTAAATTTATTCTTCTCAAATTCTGTCTGTTTTGCCCATGTTAGTATTTGGTAAATGAGCTCCCTGTCTATCCTGAATCATATATGTTTTCATTGCCATTTCCTCACCTGTTGAGGAGGGAGACTTAGAGAGAATGTGTGTGTGTGTGGCAGATGGCCAAAGTCAACCCATTACAGACTTGTAAAAAGGTACTCAGTCTAAAAAACACATTCACAGAGAAATTATTGTATAAGAAGTAGGAAAGTGTTCCTGAATTCATTTATTTTTTTATTTACTTACTTACTTATTTACTTACCTATTTTTTTTACATTTCTCTTTATCATTCTGGATGTTATGAAAAATGGAAGCCCTATGGTTTGAATGATTTTTTGTTATAAGCTGGAGGATTTTAATAGTAAACCTTGTGTGTAATCTTATTGTAGGTGTATGATAAGCAGTTTTGAACATAAAATTAAATGCTGGCTGTTCCCCTTGGTCAAAGAATTTTGGGGTTTTAGACTATTTCTGGAGTTATAATTGAATCAGAACTACTTAGCGTCATTTTGTTCTAACAAGAAATATTTAGAATGTCACTTGTCATGAGAGTGTGTTTAGTAAAATAATTAGGAACAGAAATAGAAAATAATTTGCAAAGTCATCTGAAATCTATAAAATAACATCAAAGAGAGAATAATATGCAATACTGTGATTTTGGATCAATCCTTAAGACCCGTCAGCTGAAAGTCCTTTAGAATTTCGCTTTCTCCTGACAACCTTTTGTCTCAAACCCTTGTTCAACAATGAACAGTTAATGTAATGTGAGAACTGTACAAGCTGGAAAGTACAGTGTAACTAGATCATGACATTCCTCAGTGAATCAAAGAGAAAATGTCCTTTGTGAAAATCAGACAGAATGTTCAGTGAAAGAAAGAAAAAAGAAATAAACTAGGCTAAAAGGAATAAAGCAAAAAACAAATAAACCTAGTCTACAATCATCCTGCATTAATTGAGCATCAGTTGACGTATTTAAATAATGAGCCTAGCTCTTTTACACTTTTGTATGCTCACAAAAGAGAGATCGTTATCTCCAGAGAACAATTCAGATTTTAAATTTAAATAATTTTCAGTGAAAGATATTTCTGTGAAAAAACTTTGAAAGAAGCATAAAAATCACACCACTGAAGAAAGGACTCAGTGTATAAACTTGGTCTTGCTCTTGTCTTCCTTTCATCACTCCATCACCTTTCTCCTACTTAGAAGAGTGTAATCTAGTTTTCAAATTCAAAGGCTCAAAAGATTGGAAAAGCTGAAATGGAGACTTGCTGTATATATTCATTATGGTAATTTCTTCTACTGCATAATTTTATGATATTTTTACAATAAGATCTGCGATTCAATGTACATAGTTAATATGAAATTTACCAACTCTGTGCAGTAATTCACATTTTAATCTGCATGTCATGCAGAAAAAAATTGCAAATCCCAAAACAACCCAACAAAAACAAAAACAAACCCACAACCCCAAACACAAAAAGAAGTAGCAAATCACAAATGCCTATGGTCCATTCTGAATGAAAACTGAAGTAGAAGTAGGAATTTATGTCTGTTATTTGCTAAGGTAGACTGTGAATGCTCACTTATTTTAGCACAAATAAAAACAAAAACTGCAGAATTCAGATATAGTGAAATTCACAAGTATGAAAATTTGCCAATGAATTGTAAAATGTTGCTGAACAAGCAAAAAGAAGACAAAACTGTGAAACAAAACGGTGTTGATCTTAGATTAATACATTAATCATATGGAGATAGTAGTATTCAGTATGGCGGGAAATCTTACAAAGTATCTGTGAAATACATGTATTTTGGGTCACTTATGATATCCTATAATTTGTCTATCCAGGGAACACAAGTTTCATTGGAACCTCTCACATATGCAACATTAAGCGAATGGTGCGTTCTGGGCTATCACAAGTGAACGAGGAAATAGCAAGAGGAAAGAGCAGAACGAAAAAGTAATTAATGAAAATCTAGCTATATCTTGGTTCCTTTCCAAGTGCTCCTAAGTACTGGTTGTTTAGGATTTTCAACACAGAAACCACAAAATAGATTTTTTTTTTTCTTTTTTTTTCTTTTAGTGATTTTAGTATACTTTGAAGATCATTAAACTCTGTTCTTTGAACACTCAAGTATTTTTTTGTCTTCTGGATCTTTGCTCAGGTATAAACACCTATATGTCACACACTGACTAATTAAAAGTTTATATTCCATTTATTTGTGATAAGCAGCAATGCCTGAAAAACTGTAGTAAAAAAGATGTCTTGGAAAAAAGTGTACATGGAAACTAAAAAAGGAAAAAATACATACATGCAAAATTACAATTTTAGTTGTGCGCTTGAATATTTTGGTAACTAGTACAAATCATAGAAACGACCATTCAGAAAGGAATGTTTTATGCTTGTCTTGATGTAAGTAATTAAATTAAGATGAATAATGCTGTTCTTGACTGAAGTAAACTGGATTCATAAGAATTAGATTGACTAATTCTTGGTAAAATGAATATTTTTCCAGCTGTACTTTCAATAAGGATGAAATGTTGGTTTTCACTCTTAATGGAAGCACACACTTGTCTATTTCATATATATAGAAAATATGCAGCACATTTGAAAGCACAAGATTCCCTTTAAGTAGAAGAGAAATCAAATTGCAAAATATCTGTGTTTTGGTGAATGCCATTTCAGCAACTTCTGGCAACAAATTTAGACTATCCACCCAAAGACATATAGAAATGAACGTTGTTGATATAATTTAACTGATATTTTTTTCCTTGAAACAGAGACCATGATTTTTTTCTCTATGAAACTTTTTCTTAATGTGATGAGAAATTCATATACAAACCTCTAATCATTACAAATATTTTTAATTCTCAAAACTTCAGTATGGGCAAAATATTCTCACATTTTGATAATCATGAAGGAAACTGTAATGTGCACAGAGTTGTTTCCTTGCATTGTTCTCACAAACACCACTGTTAAATTCCATGGTACTATAAGGATTGATAGAAGACCAAGGTTAAACTTTTATTTTACTTCCTTTTATGTTTTGTTATGTTGAGTGTCAAAGAGGTGTAAATCCATTTCAGGTGGACATGGAAAATTTAGCCTTGAGTATACTAGAGAAACATCTGAAATGCAAAGGAAATTCATGCCATGTTTTCGTTACTGCCATCACTGCATCACTTCAGTGATGTGTGAGGATATGTACTGAAAGGCTACGGCTACATCAGATTTTGTGGCATTTTTACAAACTATCTTTTCCTGTTATGGTCCAGGTTGCCTAGAGGTGATTTGAAATGAAGACAGCCAAAAGCAGCAGCATCTTCAGTAGCCCCCCTCCTACCCAGCAGAGCATAAAT
>WEKY01032929.1:14622-37482 GCA_013390045.1 Picathartes gymnocephalus
TCAGGTTATCATCAAAATCATTTGTCAAACTAGAATTTACAGTCACTGGATAGGAAAGAGGGCTTAGGATAAAAACTGATAAAAGCTCTTAAAGGACTACTTAGAGCTCTCTAGGAACTAAAAGTGGTCCAATATTAAAATATCTTTACATTTTGGAACATGTACAGAATAAAAGGTTAAACAGCATGGTCCTGTCTTGCTACGTCATATTAGAGAACAACAGTTCTAATGCAAGATTGTGCATCTAAGGGAAAAAGAAAATGAAGAGAGACATCTTTCCCCTTATTCTGAACTACAGCAAAGTTTGCATCAACATCCATACATCACAAAATTATCAGATTCCAAATGGCTGAAGTTTTGGGTTGTTTTAGTTAGGATGCATAACTCTTAATACTTCAGTTTTTGAGAAGTTGAAGCAGTTCAAAACACTGGAAACACTGTGACAGGCTCACATATATTTCACATGATTTTCATGCAGACAGCACTGATACTGATATATAATCCCAATCCCCACAATATTTAACTGAAGTGCCTAGTAAACATACTACAGTAGCTGGGTAACTATGCGATGGCACCCTGTGTATACACCTTTGAGTTAGGTGAAATTCTGTATTTTTGCTGGAAGAATTGCATTACAGTACAATTAAAATTCTATATTCTTTTAAAAGAAAGTGTTTTGGTAGTAGCACACAACAAAACTAAGTTTATGCTAGAAAAAATTACTAACATGTGTATGTTAAGTAGACATTTAAATAAAAAAAGTATCACATTTTCTGACAGTATTATACCAGGTTTTGGACATTTATTCTCTGCAGCTCCTGTTTCTACTATGTGATACTCTTCTTTTGACTAAGATAAAGAATACTGCTCTGAGATTTGAGAATTCTAGTGAAAAATATTGTTGACACACTGAAAGTTATTTGGAGACGTATGTTCTGAACACCTCAGGTTTAGGCTCCAAAAACTATGATAAATTATCAGAGAATTGTAGAATCATTAATATTGGAAAATACCTCCAAGATCAAGTCCAACCTTTGACCAAACACCACCATGGCCACTAAACCACAGCACAAAGTGCCATGTCTGCTCATTGTTTGAACACTTTCAGGGATAGTGACTCTACCACTTTCCGGGGCAGCCCATTCCAATGCTTAACCACAGTCAAAACATTTTTCCCAATATCCAAGCTGAACCTCTCTAGGCAACTTGAGGCCATCTCCCCTTGTGCAGTATTTATTGGCTAGGAGAAGATGCTGACCCCCATTTTGCTACAATCTCGTTTTAGGCAGGCATAGAGAATGGTAAGGTTCCCCTGAGCCTCCTTCTCTCCAGGCTGAACACCCTTTTTGAACCCTCCAGGCTTTTCTCTCTCAGCTGCTCCTCACAGGATTTGTATTCCAGACCCTCCCAAGCTCCACTGCCCTCCTCTGGACATGCTCCAGCACTTCAGTGTTCTTGTAGTGAGAGGCCCAAAACTGAACACAAGATTTGAGGTGTGGCCGTATCAGTTCCGAGTATGGGGGGACAATCCCAGCCCTCGTCCTGCTGGCCACACTTTTCCTGATTCAAGTCAGGTTGGTTTTCTTGGCTAAATGTGAAATCCATTTGATTACTAAACACAGAAGCTACAGCTGTCTTTTATCTGTGAAAGTAGAAGGAAGGAGAAGAATATAATAACTCTGACACCAGCAAGGACTATATTGGCTTAAAACAAAGAAGCAACCTAAGACAAATCCTTTCTATATTGACTTTGGAAGTATGCAAAAAGGTTTACGGCTAGGATATCTGCAGGCTTACTTCAGGGATAACAATATATGTAATCTACTTAAACAATGAATGGAATGGATAAAATCTCACCAGTTTCTCCCGTTCCTGTATTCCTCAACCTGCAATTTTATTTTGTAAGAGAAGGATCTATGTCATGCATGTCAAGAGACAAGTTAGTGACTGTTTTACTTTGCTAATGACTGAGGCACCAGCTGTATCTTTCCTTGGAGCTTTCCTTCCCTGTAGTGAGGTCTATTTGTGAAACACATCATTTTATTCTTGCTCTGAGACATTACGCTGCTTGCTTAAACCAGAAAAAATGAAATAAATTGTTCACCTTATACCCAGACACCTAAAAAGAATGAAATAGAATCAGAAGTCCAGTATTTTATCATATTCGACTGTGTGCCACTGTCTGCAACTATTTGCAGGAAACAGATGAATGGAAAGATGTCCGAAAATAGGTATCAACCCTCTTCAGAAATCTGAAGACCAATGTACTTGATTAGTCCTTGATTCTTAGCTTGTAACAGACTAATCAGCTAGTAGTAGAGCATAAAAAAATGTGTGCCTGAAATTGGGAGATTTGATCAGTGTCTCTCAGAATATTCCTATTACAACAGTTCCCAACTACCCAGTAATAATAGCTGGAATAATTCACACCTTAGCTCAGCTGGGACTCTGCTTGGTATGGTGTCAACTCACTTGAAAATGGAGAAGAAAGCACTGGGAATGCAAGATGATTCTGAAATATAATGCAATTAGAAAAAAATTAAGATGTCAACAGGCAGGGAATGTAGAAGATGATAAGGACACACAGTGTCCAGAAGAACTTCATCATACTCATTTACATCTGTCATTCTGCACCTAGCAGCTGTGTAGGCAAACATATCTTGCTTATCCTTATACCCTTCTCCTAAATTACCCTCCTGTCCTAAGTTATTCTTACTCTTGCTTATGTTCCTGATGAAAGAACATTAATTAAAGGAAAAAGAAAGGAAAAATAAGAAAAAAGAAGCCTGTAGTCATCATGTAATTTTGGCTGGAACAGAGTTAATTTTCTTCACAGTAGTTGGTGTTGGACTATGTGCTGGATTTGTGCTGAACATAGGGCTGATAAAATACAGCTGCTTTTGTTATTGCTGAGCAGGGCTTACACAGAGCCAATGCCTTTTTTTGCTTTTGACACTGCCATGGTGGTGAGGAGACTGAGGGTGCACATGAGGTTGGGAGGAGACACGGCTGGAATATGAGCATATAAAGTGAGGGGAAGAAGGAGGAAGAGGGGCATTTGGAACAATTGTGTTTATCTTCCCAAGTCACCATTATGTGCAATGAGGCCTGGTTCTCCCGGAGATGGCTGAACACCTGCCTGCCCATGGATGCACTGAATTAATTCCTTGTTCTTTACTTTGCTTGTATGTGTGACTTTTGCTTTCCTTATTAAACTGTTTTTATCCCAACCCATGAGTTTTCTCACTTTTCCAATTCTTTTCTCAATCCCACTGGCCAAAAGTGAGTGAATAGATACATGGGGCTTAGCTAGCAGCTGAGGTTAAATCGTAACAGTCTTCTTTGGTGGCCAATGTGAAGCACAAGGGTTCAAGATAATAACAGATTTGACGCGAATGTACTAGATCAAATTTATAGCTAATGCCATTAAGCTAGTAATGAGCAGGCTCCTGTGCTTGCTATGAGGCTTGCTTGCCTGACTGACTATTAGAGTCTAGTGCTCATTAGTGACCACTTGTTGCTTTTGCTGCTTGTTGCAGTGCTGTGCTGCTGATATCCTCACTGTGTTTTGCCTGAGAGCTTTTTGAAAACAGCCATGGCAAAGTGCTTGGGCTGGCAGGTGGCCAGGGTGTTGCTGCAGTTTTCTGCTGTACTGGACAGCCTGGAACACCAACGTGAACCTGAGCAGAAGGATGAGTCCATGCAGGAGCAGGTATGCACTTGCAGTCCATGGAGGACCCCACAGTGGAGTAGCTGGATGACTGAAAGCAACTGTGACCCCATGATAAGCTCATGATGGAGCAGGTCCTGTCAGGACCTGTGGATGGATGGAGATAGGAGCCCACCCTGGAGTAGGTTTGCTGACAGGACTTGTGATCCTGTGAGGAACCTATGCTGGAGCACTCTGTTTCTGAAGGGCTGCACCTTGTGGAAGGGACCCAGGCTGGGGCAGCTCATGAAGAGCTGCAGCCTGTGACAAGAACCCACACTTAAAATGTTTGCAGAAAACTGTCTCCTGTGGGTGGTACCCCATGACGGAGGAGGGGAAGCCAGAGATTCCCCAGCAGCCTGTTTTGGTGAAGACCATGGTGAGGCACACTGTCTCTGCAGCCCATGGAGGTGAATGGTAAACCACAGCAGAAACCCCTTGCTGCTAAGCAGGAGTTCACAGCAATATTAAACCACAAAACCTGGCCCACAAAGATGAGGGATAGAGCTTGTAATGCATATACCTTTAAATTGTTGTTGTAAGCCGTTATTTGAGTTGCATGTTACACAAATCACCATAGCAGTAACCACCCAAACGAATGGAGGAGAATCCTTCCAAGAAGCTGTTCCAGTGCAGCAGTGGTCAGACCTGAGCTGGCTTTGGCACTCAGTTACTCCATGCAACACACCACCTCCTCAGTCCCAAGTGACCACGAGAACAGATGGAGCCCAAAGTCATGGACTAAATAAACTTAACAGACATTTTGTGGACATTTTATGAACATTTTGTTGAAGTGGTTCCCAGACTAAGGGAATGCTATCTGTGTATTATATCAAACAAAGGAAAGGGGGTAGTGGTTAACGAGGTCATACTGAGTAGTATGGGACCTGAGCATGATGTAAATGCTAAGAAATAAGGGCTGGAATGTGCTGGGTTTAGCTGGGGTAGAGTTAATTTTCTTCAAAGTGGCTGGTATAGGGTTGGGTTTTGAATTTGTGCTGAACACGGGGTTCATGATATAGAGATATTTTTCGTACTGCTGAACAGCACCTACACAGAACCAAGGCCTTTTATGCTTTTTGTACCACCTCAGCAATGAGTAGGCTGGGGGTGTGCAAGAAGCTGGCAGGGGACACAGCCAGGACAGCTGACCACAACTGACCACAGGGAAAACCCTTCTGATTCTTTCCCCCATCCAGTTGGTGAGGGAGTGACTAAGCACCTCCACAGGGTTTAGGTACCAGGCAGGTCTAAACCATACTTAAACCTAAAAATATTGCAAAGAATAAAATGCAGTGCTTCTGCATTCTGTCAGAAGCACTCACAATGAAACCATGAAGAATGAGCCAAGTTTTGTGAACACTTCAGTGCAAAGCTTCTTTACTGATCACATTCAGTCATGAATTACGCGGAATGCTCTGGGCAGAGCATGCGAACTCTTCCTTAGCATCAGAGTAATTAAATCTTGAAGCCTCAGTCAGCCCTGAACACTGACATAGCTTGCTCATCCCTGTCTCTGCAACACCAGGCAGATATATCCTCTGAACTCCCTAAACTGAAAAAAAATTCTAAAGTTACTTCAAGGAAACTAAACTTTCAGACCTAGGAACTGACCAAATTATTTACATGAAGGTGTGGAACTTGAAAATATGGAACTTACAATGGAATTTTTTTTTTTTAAATGTAGTATTTTGACTTCAGGTCCTAGACCAGCCACAAATTGGTGGCTTAGTACTTCCGACTTACCAGAAGGCTTGCATGTTCTTAAACCATAATCTGATATATTTTATGTATCAATGGACAGCATTCCTCTCTCTTCCTAAGACTACTTAAGACTGTTACTGTCTTGACAGCATTTGCTATAGCAGAACATTCATCTTTCAAGATACTTTGACAACTTATTTTATATTGCAAAGAGAATCTGCAAGGACTAAACTGTTTAAAGAACAGACAGTGGAATGTATTTTAATTTATATATGTGATTTTTAAAAGGTACAAATCCCAACATATTATGTGCTATTTTAATAAAAATCATAGAAAAAATATTCTCATATGCTTTATTTTTGCTGATAGTTTTAATTATGTACGACTTTTTCAGATACATCTTTCTGATCTCCCTAAACAACAATACACTGTAACATCTATTAAATGTTGACACATCAAAAATTACTATGTATTTAGACACAAATGGAGTAAAGAAAATGGGAACTGTAGATTGATATATCCTTGCAGTAAAGACAACCAAAAGCAGACTGGACTGTAACAGGAAGGGTATAGCTAGCAAGTGCCTCAATTCCAGACTTTAGACCCCATCTGGAACGCTCTATCGATCTATCCATCTTTGTACTCCACAGGGAAAAACAAAACAAACAAACAAACAACAACAACAAAACACCAAAAAAACCCCCCAAAACCACAGCAAGTATATTTCATGTGGGAGGAAAGGCAGACCAGAAGACCAGAAGGGATTTGTTCAGTCTTTATAACAGAAGTTTACATACACATAATTTCCTGAAGAAGGACACACAGCTAAATTGCCTGCCTGCTGACATACCTTTATAACTTCAGAAACATCCAAGTACTTTTAGTGGTAAATACGATTATTGCATTACCAGAGTTTCTCTGAGATAGCCTCCCAACATACTCCATTTTAGAAGTTGCCAATTTCCAGATGACATGTATTCTAAATGCTAAAGTTCATGCTTATGATGTAGAACAGTGACTATAATTCTCAAATAAATCACTAATCCCATACTTTTTCTAAGACAACCTAAACCTTGATTTAAAAAAACCAAAACAAACTTAAGCAGAGTGCTTAGACTTCTTAATTCAACCTAAAGAAAAGCTAACAACCCTCTTCCCATAACTAATTTATCCCTTCTTAACTCATTTAATATCTTGGGGAAAAAACAAGTAAATCAGTAGTTACCAAATTATTAACCTATATTCAGGTTAACTAGACATTCTTGCCTACCTATTGCTATCTTCCAGGAATTAAAAGAGCAGAGATTTTTATTGGAAAACTGGAATGTTTTAGCTTCTTACAGATAGGTTCATTTACATTTAAGAAGTCTGTACACAGAAAAGTAAAGAAAACCATACTTGGCTGCAGCAACTGACAAACTGGTTACAGAAAGAATGGACTCAAATCAAACTAAGACAAGTTCTTGACAGCATGGTTCCAGGTTCAACAGTCTGCATCTGATCCACTGTGGCTGTACACAAAAGAATAGTGGACCCCAAAATCAATGCAAGCAGACTGGAAGATGAAGTTTGAAATACTATATAGAAGAAAAAAGATGTAGGTTTTTGAGGAAAGAAAATTTCTTATTAAGAATGAGCTTGGATCTGTACATCATCTTCACAAAAGAGATTAAAAGAAAGCTCTCAGATAAAAACAGAAATAAGAGTCAAATTTCTCCACCATTTGACAGGCGGAAATAAGATTTAATTCAAACGGTAGGTCAGGTGTAAGAAATAATTTAGCATACTTCTTAGTTTGTAACTTTGCGTTACTAAGAATGAACTTCATCATTCACAACATTATTATTTGACCGGCTTGGACTACAGCATGATACCTCCCGGTCTCCAGCTAAGAGGCACAAACATTATTTGTTCTTTCACTGCTCACATCCTTGCAGCATTACAGGAGTAGGCTTGTTATCCTTGCTGAAAAAAACTGTTTGATTTCTACTGCAGCTTTTCTTGCAACTTTTGTTCCATAAGGCTTCAGCCTACACTGTGAGTCTTCTTCATTTTGCAAAAATTATACTGGTGCTACTATGCTGGTTTCTTTTCACATGGAAGGAGAGCAAACATCTTGATGCCAACATCTGGAACGTGCACAGTATAAACCAACACGTACTGCCTTCCAATACAAAAAAAGTTTTATTGTTATAGAGCTAATATTCCAAGTCTGTCTACAATTTCACGGCAAATAGTTCCTACCTTACCCGCAACACAAATCAGTATGGATTTTTTTTTTTTGGTAACTTTAGGAGGACAACTGTAGCATGAAGAGCTGAAAGCCTGAGCTACTCTCAACTACTCACTCATTTAGCATATAGAGAGATAAATATTACCAGCAGTGCTACTACAGTTCAACGAAGCAAGCAAAAACCATCAATCATTTTAAGGTAAGTTCCTTGACTGCAAAAGAAAACTTGCCTGTCAGACCCCACATAATTAGCTCCATGTTTTAAACAAGTTTGCTGAAGTGTTACTGTTCACAGCACATACCCCAATGCAGCTATTATATTTACATTTAATATTTGAGACAAATTGACAGGTATCACACAGACTACATCATGCTTAGATAAGTGCTGATTTTTTACTTCTGGTAAAGGGCAGCTTTCCTTTCATTCTGTGGAGTGTAGTTCAACTTTCTTGTACAAAGCAGAAAAAGGTGCCAAGCTACTGCAAGATTTATTTTCAGTATAAGTGAGTCAACATTGATTTGCTATGTTATATTGTGTTATTCCCATGTAAACAACACAGCCCACCTGCCAAATATTTATTTTTTCTTCATTCTAAGAAAAAAATCCAAAAGGCTACAGAACTCTACACCCGTAATTAAAATACTTAGTCAGTTAAAATGTCCAAATCCAGTATGCTCTCAAGTGATTCTCCATTTTTTAATGAATCAAGATAATGACACAACTACCTCAATTGCTTTGAGAAGGCAGGACAAAAACATGTAGTTCAATTCACACCAAATACAATCAGTGGCAATACTTACAGAAGTTGAAATGTGGCCAGATTTTGTTCCAGTTCCTGCTGTATCTACTATACTTTCACAATATATTTGCACATAAGCACAATCTAAATGGTCTACTCACTTTTGAAATGTCAGTGCTGTTTACTAATCAAAGAAGCAGCCAGTCATATTTGCTACTTTTTAAAACTACAGTATTTAAACACTTTGGGCAAGACAGAAATTTCCTTGTGAAGTACAAATTACACAAATCTAGAACATCAGGTCAAACTGCACAGTTATCACAAACCTCACCTAACAAAATACTAATGAAATATTCTTCCCTTCTTTTAATTTGTCTACTAGAAGAAAGATGGTGTACCTCCTAGAATAAGAGGAAACCACAACAGTATCCTTATCTGAGTTTTGTGATATTTACAAGAAATGCGCTTTTTCTCTTCTTTCCCTTCCCGTCTCTCCTCACACCTTCCCAAGATCCCCAAGTGCCAGGATACAGAAGACTGTAGCAGTGCGGTGGGAGTGGCTCAATGCCGCTACCTTCCTGCAAGCATTTCCTCAGGGAGGGCGCTCCAGGAGGCACACAGCACGCACCACACTCACACACGCTGCAGATGGTTATTCAGGCGGCAGAGGCAGGAGGGGTCTTTGTATGGGTTCCCAGTGGCGTTTATTAGTGGTGGATATCGATGCCTATACAGTGGCAGACATCAATACCTATCCACACACCAAAGGGATCAAGGCNTGAAACAACTAGGGGAGACTAACAGGGGTACAAGCCAATGGGGATATGCGAAGCAGAGAACTTGCCAGAACTTTGCCATACATAACAAACCGGGGGTGGGATGGCCAATGGGCCATCAGCCGGTGGGGGTACAGGGTACAAAGAACTCGCTAGAACTTAAACATATACGGTTAATGGGGGAAGCGAAGCTGGGGTTGACTGACAGGCTGTCATAGGACTTCCATGGGAGAAGCTAAAGCTTAGGGGGCATCTTCCCAGGGCATCCTATCAGGCCCACAGGCCTCCACAGAAGACTACATGCATTTTACTCCTACCTAACACAAACCTTTAAAAATGCATTAGTTTTGCACTTTTTAATGGGCCGTATTTTATATCAACAAAAACAATTAATCATTTGGATGGTTTTCACTTAAGAGACAGTGCACACAAAAAACCTAGTATACAATTGCAATCTAACAACACACAGCACAATAAAAGGAAAGGTGTCTGAAATTCTCAGTGCAAGGTGTATGGGACAAAGTTAAAATCTTCCTGTTAAGACTTTGCTCAGAAATTTGCTTTAAAATATAAATAAACTGCATGTATTTTATATGCCATGAATATAACGAGTTGTTACACAGAATGCTAAAATTAAAAAGAAAAACCTAGAAAGTTCTGTGCAGACATAACAAAAATAAGTTCCTGACCTACAGGACAGAAGAAATAACTAGTGACCCTTATATATAGGTATACACACACACTTACCTAACCTAAAAACAACACCAAAAAATGTATAAAGTTATTTCTAAAGTTGTTGTCTCTAACTGATTCTAAAATAGTCCAAGTAAGCTCAACAGAACCATCTTCAAAACACTAAATATTTAAACTTAACCTTGCTACAGCTGGATGCTATGTAACCTGAACAATTCATGTGCCAAGGAAATACTTTAATGTTTAAACTATTGATATGCGCATATATATGTACAACAGGTTCCACCCTGAATTTTCCCCCTTGAAAGAAGCTAGCTTGTATTCTGCTACAGCTGCACTACACAACGTATTGATGACAAGAAGAGGGAGGTGATTATTGCCCTCTGCTCAGCACTAGTGAGGCTACACTTGGAGTGCTGTGTCCAATTCTGGGCTCCTCTACCAGTTGGGTAGCAGAGAGGCTACAGGGTTGGCTTCTGTAAGCTTTCAGACACTTACCCCATGCCAGAGAGAGCCACTTCTGTTTGGCTCCAAGACAGCTGGAGCCAAGGTCACAGCTGACCAAAGCTGAGCTGAACAGTAATGGTAGCCGTGCCCCTGTGATAACATAATCAAGACAGGACACAAAAACGCCATCCAACAGCAGCTGAGAAAGACAAGCAACCCTGTAGACATCAAGGTTAGAAGAAGGAGGGGGAGAAGGTGGTTCAAGTGCTGGAACAGAGATTCTTGAACCTTTCTTCCTGTGGAAAAAACAGTGACACAGTTTGTGCCCCAGCAACCAAGAGAGGTCCACAATGGAGCAGATATCCATTCTGCAGCCTGTGACTGAAATACAGGAGGTCCTTGATGAGCATCAGGAAAAACTCTTTTTTATTGTGAGGCTGAAAAACCACTAGAATGGCTTGTGCTATGTCCATCCAGAGGGTTTTCAAAAGCCATCTGCATAAGGTCCTGAGCAACTGACTCTTAAGTTGCCCTGTTTGAGCAGGGGTTTGGAAGAGATGGCCTCCAGAGTTGAATTCCCACTGCTGAGGTTTTCTTACCACAAGCAAGGGGTCCTACTGCCCTGACAGATCTTTAAGTGTCAAGACAAGGTGCTTCATATGCACCAAGAGTTGCCGTGTTGCTGCATTGCTGCACTGCCTGCTGCTGAGTCCTCACACTCAGCGGCAACAGGCAGTCATTATGGAATCTGAGGAGCCTGAGGCTTATCTCAGCTCAAAAAGCCACCACAACATGATAAACACCCTGTGATTCAAAAGTTTTCCCCCTCTGTTTGCTGTCCTCCTCAGGTACTGGTTGTGGTGCAGGCCCAGATACTTACGTGTTATCACTGGGGGAGAACAGCCCCAAACTCGCTGCACTTCAGTAGCCAGTACATTTGGTGAGTGCTCTGGCAGTGTCCCACAGCACCACTGAGGGCTCCCAGCCACCTCCTCCTTCCCAGAGCACCGTGTCCTACAGGTACCCTGTGCCAGCTGAGTCCTGCTGGCTGGGCGGGAGCAGAGTGGAATGGGGGTTTATTCTGGAATGGGGGGCAGGCAGAGTGCGTGGGGGGAACAGAGGGGGAGGCACTTGATGCAGGCAGCTGAGGGGCTGCTCGGTCACTTTCCAGATTTCTGCAAAGAGACCCTGATGCAGGCAGCTGAGGGGCTGCTCAGTCCTTTGCAGATTTCTGCAAGGAGACCCTTCGGGAGGCCCTGTCTCCCCTCTCTGCCTCACAAGGAGACCCTTCGGGAGGGCCCTGTCTCCCCTCTCTGCCTCACAAGGAGACCCTTCGGGAGGGCCCTGTCTCCCCTCTCAGCCCCACAGGGAGACCCTTCAGGAGGGCCTGTCCCCCCTCTCTGCGCACGCTCCGGGGCCTTCTCTGCTGCCCTGTTCCTGGCGCCAGAGAAGCTCCGGCACTTGGCCCCTCTCTTGGCAGTACATGGCGCCCGGTGCCGAGGAGGCTCCGCAGGAGAGCGGCTCTGCCACGACGGCCGGCCCGAGCGAGGGGCAGCGGGAGGCAGCGGCAGCCGGGCTGTGCCCCATCTGCCTGGGCGACGTGGACAACGCGGCGCACGTGGAAAGCTGCCTGCACACCTTCTGCTTCGGCTGCATCCGGCAGTGGGCTGCCGTGCGCGCCACCTGCCCGCTCTGCAGGCAGCGCTTCGGCCGCATCCTGCACACGGTCAGGGCGGACGACGACTACCAGGAGTACGTGGTCGGCCCGTCCGGCTGCCAGCAGAGCGCCGCGGCCGAGCAGAGCGTGCCCGGCACATCCCCGCACTCGCGCTATCGGATGCGCCCACGGCCCTACAGCGATCCCGCTGCCAGGAGAAGGTGGCGGCCGGCAGGGGACCGAGGGACAGCTCCAAGGACCTCTGACAGCTCCAAGGACCTCTGACACCTCTGCCCGATAGGCTGCAGGGCAGCGCTCGACCGGCCCTGCCCGTGGACCTGCCCTGCTCTTGCACACGCTGGGGGCGCGGCTTACGGCCCTCGTGCACTCGGAATGAACATCCAGAAGCTTTCCGGAGCACGCGTCTCTGAAAACCAACTGGTATATTGCACGCTCGTTTTCGTTACTAGTAATAGTAAATTATACTTTATTTAAATTATTAACGTGGTTTTACCTTAACCTATGAAGTTTACCTTTTGCTCCCCGCAGTGGGTGGGAGGGGGGAATCAGGAGTTGGGGGAGGGGAGTGAGCCGGAGGCTTTATATTGCTCAGTTCCCAGCTAGGGTCAAACCATGACACTGCACCTTTTAAAATGAGTCATGGTGGCTCCCAGGGGCAAAAAGAAAGAGTGGTCTAAAACTGTGATAGTTTTTAGGAGGCATATTAGTATTTGCAAGAATTTCAGTCTGTCTTCTTAAATGAACTTCCTATGCGCTGCAGATACTGAAACGAATTGGACTCCAGAAGTACAGTCCATTTTTTCCTTTTTTTTTTTACATCAATGTTCCTTGCCTTGTATTAGATTGCCATATACAGATAAGCTGCATAAGTTAACAAGAAGATGGATTTTGTTGTTTTCTGATTTTATGAAGTTTCCAACAAATGCTAACAAGTCTCTAGATATATCTAAGCAAGAAAAAAACAACAAAAAACCAACCCCCCCACCCAAACAAGCAAACAAGCAACAAGAAAAAACCCAAGAGATATCACTGAAGAAAACGATGATTTTAACAGAAAGTGTGTATACAAGTGGTATACAAAGTGCAAAAGTAGAATGTGACCTCAAGCAAATAAGGGTATACTTCCTTTAGCAAGCTGTCATAAATTAAACTGTTACTGTTATCATACTCTGCAATAAATGTCAGATAAGAATACATTCAGGAGTTAATATATTACATCAAAGTCACAATATATTAGCACTTTATCATTTCAGTCTTAAAAGTTATTGTCCAACTTTTGCATGAAGATTGATGTATCTTCATGATAATCAAATTATTTAAAACTTCTGTTGTGTCTTAGTTTAGGATAAGTAGCACATTATTTGAAGCACTATTCTATCAGAGCCAGAAACCAGACTGACAAAATCAAAAGAGAAGGTAATAACTAACAACAAATACAGACTCTGAAACAAGACAAGTAGCAACTGTATCCTCTGCAACATGCTTCATGGACTAGAGTACATACACTGGTCATTACTCAGATTCTTCCAGTCTGTACAGAGAGAACTAAAGCACAATAAAACCTCAATAAAAGGTAATAGCTTAAGAGCTGATTCTATCATCAAGTTTATAGGATATTTGATCACTACCAGCAATTCATTGAGACTGATTGTTTTCAAAGTTACATCCCATGTAGATTTGCAGTTTATTGCCACATGCTGTAGAGAGAGCTTTAAAATAAGAAATAAGGAAAGTTCAGCAGGATTTATGTAATTTCACTCACTGTTTTAAGTAAATTAGAAAATTCGCTAATAAATTAATAATACAATAAAAAAGCAGAGGGAACAATACTACTACTGATGAAAGCACAAGGCAAGGAAAGTGAAAGTTAATGAAAGGATTGTGTCTAATCTGATTTAAAAATGGATTTGTATAATTACAATCTTGTGTGTCAAAAAACTCCAAAGATTTAGTACCCTCTCCCAGTCTCCTGCTCAAAAACACAATACAGTTACTTTGAGACACATCTGAAGCTTGGTACTATTGTGTCATCAGGAACACAGCCATCATTAGAGGAAAATAAAAAAATAGTGCTAAAATATGAGATTTGCAAAAAAAACAGGAATTAAGATTATAATCAACCTAACACATGTAGTAAGAATTTGACAGCAATGCTTGTCATGCAACCCTTATGAACCAGTCAGTGAAGCAGGGCACACACAACTTCAAGTATGTCCTGTGAGTGGGTCTATGTATATAAGCATACAAGTGCAACATTAAGGCCCGAGAGAGAGCCTGCGCCACTAGTGACTTCTTAGGACAAGAAAACATGCATATTAAAGTCTTTGAAGTTCTGAAACATGTATTTGCTGATACCCACATTTCAAAAAATGTCTGAACAGAATTTAATAAGAGAGGGTTGTGACCACTGGCACAAAGTTCAGCAGGTGGCCAGTCAGTTGCAAGGATCGATACTGGGTACAGTACTGTTTAATGACTTCATTAATGACCTAGAGGATGGAACACAGTGCACCTCAGCAAGCTTGTGGGTGATACAAAACTGCAAGGACTGGTTTGTAGATAGTGGTTGGTAGTGACTAAAAGCCATCAAGAAATCAATCTCCTTTTAAATTACTTTAGCAATTTACATTCTTGCATTGACAAACAATGATAAGGATCAATCTTTGTGAAATAAATGGGTAAGATTAAGAAAAAAACACTTATACTTGAGTTCCAAAACATTTTTCTGGAGACTGATACATGCTAAACAATTTCAGCCCTCAATTTAGCCTCATTTCTGGTGATTAGGATATTGTCAATTTTGTACCAATATATTATTTTCCTCAGATAAAAGCTCTTCAATCTTATAGAAAAATACTCCATATACAAAGTACTAAAAAAATAAAAAAGATAAGTGAAGACTGTAATCTCTTAAATCCTAGCCATTTTCTTCTAAATTCTGCAACAAATTCGAGGTGCTAAACCTCAGTATGTTAAAAAAACTCACACTTTGAGGGAAAAAAAAAAAAAAGAAGAAGAAAAAATATCACAACCAAACAAACCCCTAATACTTAGCAATTCAGACTAAGAATCAACTAAGAGGAGTTAGATTCCTGAACACCTTCCGGTTTGTAGGCCTAAAAAATTAATTCTGGAGAACACATACAGAGTTAGCAACACAGAGGACAGACTGCAAGTTTCCAGATTAACACCCTTATTTCTGGATCTTCTTTTCTCTTCAACAGACATGACAGATACTAGAGGTAAGCCCTCAATTTAGAAAAACACATTATTGTAGCTCATAACCATCTCTCACAAAGTATAACCACAAGTCCTAAATTATTTCACATTAAAACAGTATGTTTTTAGCATATTATTTTCCTGTGTCTTCTACATTACCTATTTGGATTTGACAGTTTTGACATGGGTTTATTTCAAACAGGGTAAAATGTTATTTCAGAGTATAGATTTTCTTTTCTCTGTAATTTCCATTACTAATACTGCTGATGAATATTGAAAAACAAACCCATTCCTCACACAAAACCAAAACCACAAAACAAAAACTTGTTTTCAAAGTAATATTTAAACAATTGTTTCCATACTTAAAGCAACCCAAAGTAGCAATCATTTTTCAAAGGTTACTTCAGAAACCTGAAGTGTTAAGGTTTATACATTTAGGCCATTCTTTCACCTCTACCACATGCCTTTTTTCTTCTGTAGAGAGGAATGTAGCTGCCAATCATGCTTTCTCTTGCAACACAAATGTTTTGAAACGTTTACTTGTTGCTTCCATTATGTGTAATGTAGGAAGGTTAGCACTAAACAACTAAAGCTGCATAAGTTAAATACATAAATTATTACTAGAGTGACAGAAAAGGTAACAAGTGTCTTGTGACTCCATTTGCTTTGTTTGTTAAGGAAGAGAAAGCTAATTAACTGCAAATGCCAACCACAAAGACCTAGACCTGTTTATGTCAACATAAGCTTTGGAGAAGCTAAAATATATTTCATCTTTAAATATCATTCCACCCTGCCCTGTCTCCTTTCTGGAAAGCAGGATGTTATTACAAAACAATAAGTATCTACAAAGAGTGAACACATCAGGCATAAAAATTAGAATAATTTATTTTTAATAAACGATTCCCTTGATTATTTTAAATATGCATATGCTACATGAAATTAATATCCTCGGTTTCTTATTGTCATATCCAGAATTTTGTTGCAAAGAATCAGTCTGTATAAAAATTCAATCTATAAATCACAGCAAGTATAGTGGTTGCAAATTTAAATTTTATGTCGCCATATTCAACCTTTAGACTAGAAAGGCTGGATATTTCACAAAAAATGGAATATATTGCAATTTTTATTTCATTTTAGATTTCAAAGAGAAACCTAAACTCTTGTTAAAGTATGTATTTTAAGGACACTTACGCAAAGTGCAAGCTTTAGAACTCTCTCACTATCTTTTATCACAGCTTCTTGTCTGGCAAAGTATAGGAAAGTGAAAAAAGAAGAAAAGGGGAGAAAGCAAGGGCAAAGGAGGTGGTGGTGGACAGACAGGAAGACAAGGATCGAAAGGGTACTTTCTGTCCTCACTCTTCTAACTGTTTAAGGTACAGAAGTCATTGCCTCTAGAGCTTTCATGAACTCTTACTTAGTTTTTACTACATATTTTTCAAAAACTAAAAATTACTATCTTTGATAGAAATCCATCTGTGCTACAATAGTTCTCAAACTTTTTCTTCCCTATTCTAGTACTGAATGTCTTGATCCTTTCCCACCTCCATCTACAGCATGTGCTTATTACAACATGCTTTCTCAATCCTCCATACTATATTCAAGGTCTCATCAGCTGGCCTCACTTTCCTTTGTGTCTGCTGCCACAAACTCATTGATTCCCCTGCACAAAATTTGATTTTCCAAAAACATCTTCCTTTTAGAAACTGCTGTAACAGTCAACTGTTCATCAGAAATGTGTCCAAATAGAGGACAACAAATGAAGAGACCACATTTTCAATCTGAAAGTTGAAACTCCTAGCCATTTTTAACATCTTTGTTCTTGACACCATGTGCTACAAAGTGAGCTGAATAAAAAATATCTTGCTAGAATCTTTAGAAATTGCAGCCATTGATAGGAGAAACTTAAGTGATCAGGTTCCTAGGACAGTTAATGCTGAATTTAAAACACTAGGAGGAGTTTTGTTCAACCTCAGCTCAGAAAACAAAAATTAGTAGAAAACAACTGCACAAAAATCCATGTAAGAAAAAACATAACTGTTCCTCTCCAGGAAATAAAGGAAGAATTCATTCTAGAAAAAAAATAAATTGGCCCACAGGGTGGCAGAAAAGACACACACACACACACACAAGAAAAACTTCCCAACTCAACATTTGAAGACACATATCTAGTGTTAGTAGCATTTCCTCTAGTAGCCACACACACGTTAGGAGTAGCAATGAGGTAAGGTACCAATTTATTCACATGGCTTTCTTACACATTCATTATAGTGTGGAAAACTAGGTAAGTAGTATATTATAATGTTGTAACTGCACAATTTTAAGAGTACTTCCTATACATTTTCTGCAAGAACTAGTATCTAGAGATGCAGTTTAGTGAGCAAAGCTCTTTCCCAAAGTGTGTTCTGTCTTACCCTTAAATTAAAGAAAACTCATTAATGTACTTCAGAGTTTCTGATAAATCTTTATTACAGTGAATGCTGTCTAGTTTTTATTCCAGTTTAGCATTAATATAGTGGTATTCCAGTTCAGCCAAAAAAAATAATCAGGACAGGGGCCTATACGTTTTCAAGAAAGGTCAAAGAAAAATCCCCAAACATAAGAACTTAACATTTCTAACTAAAATGCCCATCACCACTGTTGCCATAGTATCTAAATGATATAATTACAGAAGCAGTACAAAGAAAGCAAAACAGTTATTTACATAACCATTCTTAAACAGTTAATGGCATGGAAGACGATGTCTTTAAACTCCCTGAAACCTTAAACACCAAGTGCATAAAAATAAAATTAGCTAGTGTAGACATAATTGAAAACAGGCTGAGACACCAATAATTATTTTTATGACAAGTACCTACTAGAAATACTACACTCACCAGGTAGTTTTTAACTCCAAATGCATGCCTGTGTGAAATCCATCACCTAATTTTTTCCCACCTTCTCATGATTACCGATAGAGACTGACTGATACCTATACAGAATTTGAAGCCATATGATAAATATTTATTTAACTTCACTTCTTTTTGACCTTTCTTGTTGTAGTATACAGAAATTTCTTTAAAACATGGAACATCTGAAATTAATAAAATATAATGGAAGATTAAAATATAATCACTGGCATGATCTTTCTTACCCATGAACTTTTAAATGTTTTGAATAGTTATCTTTCTCATACTAGATCATATTGATAAATCTGTTATCTGGCCATCAAGATAGTGTAGTACATTAAGAGTTCCCCTACAGTGACTGAGCTTATGAAGCTTAATTTTTAGAATTCAGTTAATGAAGATGCTATTAGGTCAACTTCAATAGCATCATTGAAGATAAACTGATAAACCAATGTAGCTGTGTCACAGTCATGAATTAACATAAACTTCAAAAATTACCTTAATTACATTAGCTTCTGAAATACAATTATCAACATGTGAATTACACAGGTCTTAATACACTAAGAATGTTGCTAAGCTACAAGTAATCCTAGAAGTTTTAGTCCATGGAAACTCTGGCTGCTTACTAACTTCATTTTAGTACAAATTGTGGTGGCTTATGCTGCTTGAATAGATTTGCTGATTTGGACAACTGCAAGATCATTACAAAAGGTGTGTGCTGTACAACATGACAAAAAAAAATCTCCAGTGATGTTAACCAATTTCTTCAAAATGCAACTAATGTACTAATCCTCTTGCTTTTCTCACCCCTTTTTAGAATGTTTAGAATTCAACCCTCTAATAGGTGACACGAGTGATTATATTCATCTTATTAGAGGGTTGAATTCAGAGCTAGCAGCAGAATTGAGTCTCTTCAGCTCTAGACTCTAATAGTATACACAAAATGAACATTTATCTCCATATATCCATTTACGGTTTTGTATGTCCTAAGTATTTTACTGACTTAAGCATAGAAAAAAATTCTCAATATATCCAGTAGATGTTTCATTCTCTACATAACCCCTAGGTTAGAAAAACCAAAATAACTCTCAGGCATCCTGGCCCATGCAATGAAGATCCTTGTCTCAGAGCTGAGAATCTTTAAATTCAGTACTCTGTTTTCCCACACTCCTTTTCACGATCTTCGATATGTTTCTTTGCCTTTTCAACCATTCAATCCTCTTCATCAACCTTTCCATCTCTAAACCAGTAATATCCAGTAGTAAAGAAATGGCAATATACAGCACAAAATGAATTATTCACACATTTGGACTGAAACTGTTGACTAATAATTGAGTCCTGACAGATATTGCCTATGGAAACAAGATCTGGTTAATGCTTACGACCAATAAATCAATTCCCAAATACCTAATCATTTTAATTCAAATATTCCCAGATGAACAATGAGACACTGACATCAATTGTAGAAGCTGCAAAATCTAGATTTCCCATTTAAAAGCAAATCATGAGGAATTAGCTCACTGCTGAACAGCAGGTCACATATTAAGTTATGCAGTGACAAAGCCATGGGAATGTTGACATGGAATGTTTTTAATCACAACAGCATAAATGAAAAGCAAGGAATAATTCTATGCAACTTACTTTAGCATCTAGACTATCACTATGCCGTGGCATTTAGTTCGGATTTAGCTCAACAGAATTTTTAATTGATTAAGGTATTTAACTGACTAAACTAATGAAATCCAACTCACCATGAACAATTCTATTCTTTAATTACTTCCTTACATTAGTCTTTTACTAGGAGAGTCTAAACTATCCTAAAGCATCTTTAATAATTCTAATAGTCAGGAGTGATCTCACAGTGATGTTGGTCAGCTCCCACAGCATTCCTGTATGCATTTTCCCTGAACCAATGGACTTCTGTATGTCCTGTTTGTTTAAATAGCCATAACTTGATATATACTTTCTTTAAATAGTCATAACCTCCTCCACAGAGGGCAAACCTTCCAAAATCCACAAGTTTTCCGCTGGTATCTGCAAAACCAGAAGGCAGATATTACCAATAAAGATCAAGGTGAAGAATGCACCTTGGGTACCTTGGCCTTTACCATTGTCCTTTTCTACCAGATCTGCCCTAAACTGCATCCAGAGAACCCATCTTCAATTACTATCTTAATATTTCATTCCCTATCCTCCCCTCCACACTTTCTATATTTAAAAAATCCCCAAAGAGAGCATTGACAGTAACTTATTTTTCAGTGTGATCAGCTGTTCCCTTGTGATCAAACTCACTGCAGGGTATGCAAGACTGTGCCATCACAATTGTTTTTGTCATACAGCTACAGTTTGATATTTTGTTGATTCAACTCAAAATTAAACTACTTGCTTTTTTCATTATGCATTTGTCTCACGTACTGAAGAAGAAATACAGAATGGAAGTGAAAAGTTCAGGAAAGGTAGTGTGCAGCCAGAAGTAACTAATGGTACAAGTTGGGAGTCAAACTCTCCACATTTAAGGCATCGTTACCTGGTAAAAGATATTTTTTCAACACTACAATTATTTTGTTTCAGATATTAAAAACAACAATATCAAAGAAAGCTGAAATAATACTAGAATTCACTTGGGAGCACCTGCTTCTCCCCCTCCCCCAAACTCAAATACATTGCACAATTGATATGTTAATAAATTTTGACAGAATTACCTAGTCAAACACATTAAGGAACTGAAACTTTTTTAAATAAATGATGTATGTCTGAACCTGTAACACTATGTTTTTACAGTGAGCATTACTGCAGTTATAAATCAATATTATTTTGAAATAACAATACCAGAGACATCCTACATTTGCCACTTTTATAAGAGCACTGGCATGCCAATTAATTATTCAAAGGAACTACACTGACTTTAATGTCACATTTGCCATGTCAAAGCATCCTTAAAGTTCAAAAGAGACTGTCTTCTACAGAAAAAGAAAAAACAAGCCTAGCTACTGAGACTTCAAGTAATTAAAGTATTATTTATCTAATGATTAGAGGCTTAATATATTTTATTTCAGTGAGATAAATGACTGTCAGGTGGTATCACCACTATTCTCATGTTCATGTAAAAACTGAATGGCATATTATTGCAAGTAATGAATAACTTCATGTTACTGACTGATTTTGGCTTCGTAGTTACATTCCATGATCACGTAAGAGAAAATTAAAATAAGGTTTGCTTTATAGGTCAGCACCTTCAATGAATGTAACAGAAAATGTCTGTGCTTCTAGAAAGACCTAGAAATTACCCAAGTTACAAACACAGGGCTTTTTGTTCTAGTATGCTTCAAAAATTAAATTATGAGAGACAGCAATTCACACACTATCAGTAAAATTCTTAAAAGAGAAGTCCTTAATGACAGCTTTCACATCAATAACTAATATGAAATAGGCAGCCCCACGGGCTACATTTAAGATTGCATGATCATAGCATTTTCAGAATAGTCAAAAATTCTATTAAAAGCATGAGACAAATGAAACACAAAGAATTAGTACATGAAAGTATAAATGTAAAGCTGTATGTAATATTTAGCAATACTATTTAGATACTCTCCTGTTTATTACAACATAAAATGCATTTGGAAGAACAATAGCAGAAGAATATTTTTTTCTCAGAATATCACAGAGATTTTACTCTCAAATGTCAGAAACATAGGAAAATACCTCAGAAAATCTGTAAATCCTAGGCAACTCTGGATTTTCCAGTAATTAAACCTTTGCAAAAAAAAGTAAAACATGAGCATTCTGAAGAATTACTTTCCAGAAATACAAAAATACATAAATATAAACAGGCATAAATCTCATAACCTGAAAGTTCCATCTCTCTCTTCAAAAGGTCACCATCAAAGATTATTTTTGTGCATCTTTATCCTCTCTAGATAAAAGTGGGTCTGATTCACAGGAATACTGCACAGTAACTTTATACACCTACTTTTCCAACACAAGTAACTTTAAAATCTTCAAGGGTGTGTCAGAAAGAGAGATACTGAACACACAAATTCAGGTCCAATGCACAAACAGCATCCTGTACTTATATTTGATTAACAGCTACATTTATGTGATGTAGATCTATTAAGTTGTGTGTTAAGTATTTAATTAAGCAGAAAAACATCTTATTGACATTCTTCACTCTTCTTGGCAGATAAATGTGGCATAAATAACAGTATATGATCAAAGAGTGAATATTGTACATGGGTAAATTCATGAAAAAATAATATAATACATGCTCCAGTAGCACAAAACTAGCCATTAAATCAAAAAAATTAATTAGATCTTGTAGTCCTCCACACAACAATTACATTTAATGCTAATGTAGCTTTTTGCTTGGAAGTGTTCACTACTTATGCCTCTTTCTTTACCCATTAAAGAAACTCTGCATTTTAAAACATATTGTAATTTTACACACCATTTCATTAACAGTACATAAACCAACATTATTGCTTGTACTTGTTATTTTAGTCACAGTTTGTGTATTGAGAAAAGTAAGAAATCACTACAAAAAATAAACAGAAAGCATATGAGATGTTAGTTTCAGAATTTATCTGGTCTGGTCAATTATTCCAAACTATGCTTTTCAACTTACAGACATTAAACAAAAAAATAATTGTTTTGACTTCTTACACTAAACTGCAGTGTTAACTGTTCTTACAATAAATCAATATCAGAATAGAATGTGTTTACATGAAATGGAAAATTCTGAAAATAAATTTGCATATCACAGCACTAATTAAAAAAAAA
>WEKY01032930.1:8243-71379 GCA_013390045.1 Picathartes gymnocephalus
CTGGACAGTTTTCTACACTGAAACTGTCAATTCATTCCAAAGCTTAGCACTGATGGATAATATGGATTGGTATGGATTGCAGTGCTGCAACCATCTGAAAGGTCACTTGACAAACACAGCAGGAGTGACCTACTGTTCTTGCCATTGACAATCAGACTGCCATTTTGACAAGTCCTTAAAGTATCAAAAATCTTTATTTCAAGTATTAGACGGAAATGTTTATCTCTGGTTTGTGGCACGATTAAATACTGGCATCATCTTAGCATTTCATGGAGTTCACTGCAGCAGTGCTAATACCTCCTTGGATCATACTTGCAAAACCTCAGAAGTTAATAGGGAATGGGTCTCCTCATAAATGTCAGCTATAGCAATGAGCAGAATCATAGGATCACAGAATTATTTAGCTTAGAAAAGACTTCTAAGGTCATTGAGTCCAACTGTTAACCCAGCACTGCCAAGTCCACCACTAAATCATGTCCCTAAGTGACACAAATACACACCTTTAAATACCTCCAGGAGTGGTGACTTCCCAGGGCAGCTGTTTCAAAGCTTGACAATCCTTTCTCTGAAGTTTTTCCTCATATGCAGTTTGACCATCCCCTGGTGCAAGCTGAGGCTTTTGCCTCTGCAGACCCTTCCTGCCCTCCAGAAGATGAACACTTCCTCCTAACTTGGTGCCACCTGAAAACTGACTGAGGACACACTTGATCCCTTCATCCAGATCATCAACAAAGATGTTAAACAGAACTGGTCTCATTACTGAGCCCTGGGGCACACATTTGTGACTGCCCAGAGTTACAACCATTGATGTAACTCCATTCCCCACCACCCTCTGGGTTCAAACATCAAATCAGTATTTATCCAGTGAACAATGCACCTGTCCAAGCCATGAGCAGCCAGATTCTGCAGGAGAACGCTGTGGGAAATGGTGCCAAAGGCTTTCCTAAAGTCTATGTAGACACATCCACAGCCATTCCCTCACCCACTAATTGGGTCACACTGTCATAGAAGGAGATCAGGTTGGTCAAGCAGGACCTGCCTTTCACAAACTCATGTTGGCTGAGCCTGCTGCCCTGGTTGTCCTGTACATGCTGCGTGTTGTCACTACATATGATCAGCTCCATGACCTGCCCAGGCACCGAGATCAGGCTGACAGGCCTGTAGTTCTCCAGACCCTCCTTTCAACCCTTCTAGTGGATGGAGCTACATTTGCTGACCTCCAGTCCCCACTGACCTCCCTGCTTAGCCAGGACTGCTGGTAAATGATGTAAAGTGGCTCTGGGAGCACTTCTGCCAGCTCCCTCAGAACCCTTGGGAGGATCCCTTCCAGCCAGAGAGCATTATGTGTGTCTAAGACATGCAGCAGGTTTGCTGACTGTTTCCTCTTGGATTATGGGGGCTTCATTCTGCTCCCCATTCCTGTCTTTCAGCACAGGGGGCTGGGTACCTGGAGAACAAGTGGTCTTACCAGTAAAGGCTGAGGCAAAGAAGGCATTTAATACCTCAGCCTTTTTCTTATACTTAGCCCTATGTTTCCGCCCACGTCCAGTAAAAGATAGAACTTCTTTCTCTTTAGCTATCTAAAAGCATCTTGTCCAAAAGTTATTAAAGTTGTAATAATCCAGCTTATAAGAAAAGTACTTTTTGCCTTTCTGGTAATAAAAATGGTAAAGAAGGTAAATTATATTTGTGTATATGGACTCCTTAGAACTAAGAAGTTTTGAACAAATGACCTTTTTCAGCAAGTTTCATTGAATAATAACAGACATAATTCAGGGAAAACCCATCAGTGGGAGACTAGCTAGGAAGACTAGCTAGGAAGAAAACCAGGTAAGATGATACAGTGAAGAATCTCCAGGTTGTGAGCACTGAAATTCAGAATGTCTCCCATTTCACAGAGCTCTCACAGTTCTAAGCTTTACCACACTTATGAGCCAAATAAGTCTGGATAGTCAAAAGGGATGGTGCCATTAAGATACTGTTTGAAATAAAGGAGTCTCCAGATCGATTTGAGTTAAAAGAGCTGGAGGAAGTAGGGAAGTAGTGCTGAGCTGGACAATATCTGTCTTCTACAGCTTCACATAGTATTACTAGGCTGGAATGAAGAGGTGCAGTTAAACAGATCAGTTTCTGGTCTGTTTCTAATGTGCAGCCACATGTATTTCAATGCAACACTGTATAGTAAAAACAAGAATCCTCCACAATTCTATCGCCTTCAATTCCATTGACAGTCAAAAGAATCAATACATGCTAAAGAAATTTCTGTCTCAGTTTCTCTGTGACACTGGGCAGTGATTTGTAAGTTCATCCTAGAAATTCCCAATTTCTCACAGAAGAGGAGTCAGGATCACTTATCAAATATAACATTGTTCTACAGAGGGGAAAAAGATGTAAAAGTGCCTACATGGTTCTAAAATCCCAAATGTTCCTGTAATGAACTGTGTATCATTAGGGGGCTAAAGTTGGCTTTTTGAAAGTATAGTATTAAATGTCAAATTCATTAGTGGCATGACCTGAAATCATTAGGTCTTTCTTTCTAAACTAGCTGCATATGTGGTGTTCGGATTCCTATATGTGCTATTTTCAGATCAAAATGAAACCAAAGAGAAAATACTGCGCTTTATTATTGCGTGTTGTTTTTTTGAAAGAATGACTCAGGCATTGATATTTAGACTACTTTCAAGTCAAATATTTAAAGCTCACATCCTAACCATAAGCACACTTACTGACATATTGGAAGGTCACTAGAACATGAGAAGATAGAGAGAGGTCTAAGCAAGAGACCTACAAATTTAATGTCTTCTGCAAGGGAGGAAAGGCAACTGTAAGAAAACGGAACTGTTTGTTTGTATTTTCATCAAAGTACTGAACAGGTTCCAAACAGTTTCAGATGTATTAAAAATCAGGCCTGTGGCATTTTCCTCTTGTACATTCATATTTCATTAGGTGCAATGACTTTATCTTTTCCCCAGTTAAAAATGCCATTCAAATTGGCTGCTGTACTTACTCTTTCACCGTCACAATATAGCCATATTCTTTCTCCTCAGAAGATTTCACTTCAAGTTGTAAGCCTTGTCCTGTGTTTTTCTGAGGCTTTTCATAGGAGTTTTCATCCTGCATTAAAGCATTCTTAATCCAGTAGCTGGTCTGGCTCAGGTCTTTGGAGTCAGATTCACTGTTTTTTACAGTTGTCAGCTCCCTTGAGAAAGTCTCACTTTTTACATTTTCCACACCAGCTTTGGTTTCTTCTGAGGAAGAGTCAATTTCTTCAGATTTCTTGGTTTCTGTCTTTGTAGATTCCTCAGGAATAAGGTCTTTATGAATATTTTCAGGTAATGCATTCTCATTCAAAAATCTAATTAGTTTTGCAGTGTTATCCTGTATTAAAAGAACAATATTATTTTTAAAACTAAACACTTGACCAAACTTGGATATAATTTTTCAAACTCTCATTGATATGGTAGAGTCTACTCATGCAACTGTTCCATGGTAATTTTCTTAATTTCTATAAGGTGCTAGACTACATTAAGTACATGGTTTTTATTCAATAATAATAAAAGAGCATTAAATTATGCCCCTATATTTTTCCAATAGTTTCCATGTGTCTGTGTGGCTAAGTATTGATGAAAATAAAACTTTGTTATCAGGTAAGTTAATGAAAATCAGAAAGAACAAAAATGTCCATCAATATGCCTAGGTTGGGCCTGGAAGCTTTCATACCTCTTGAGTCTCACAAGTTATAACACAGGAAAGGGAACAGATATTATATGACCATTTCTATTTCCCTTCTTCATCTCTAGAAATGGTGACAAATTGTGTGAGTGATCCAACAAGCTAAAAATATGATCACAGAAAACCAAAATCTGTCTAATAAATCAAAACAATAAGCAAATGAGCCAAAGTCAAAACAGGTGCCTGGAAAAATTCATTAGCTAGTTTCATTACATAACTTTATTGCAGCCAAGCATTTGGGAGGAAATGATGGCTAACAGGCACTTAGTGCTCTGTGTCACAATAAATTCTATTCAAACATTCCCTATTCAAACTGTCACTAAGAAATTTACACATGGGATTCTCTTTAAGTCTATTGTGATTGCAGCACTTCGATCCTTGAAGATTTTCATGTGGGTGTTTAAAGCTCCTGCCACACTGTCCATGTGTGTGTTTTCCTTGCTTGGTTGAAGGGCTGAAGAGATTTTACTGTGAACACAAGAGGATTTGCCCATTTATGAGCCTTGCAGTATTAGGTTTTGATAGAGTATATACTAGGAGAAGGTTCACACAGTTTTTAAAAATATTCCTTTGACATTTTTCTGCTCCATGAAACCAAGAAAAAGAAAGATGACTATACCTCAAAAATTACTAATATTAGACAGTAGTCCATAGGATATAATTCAAAGCTCAGGAGGAATATTGTAAAAGTAATCTGGATTAAAATGGTAATTTTTATGTTACTAGACAGAGTATGAAATGTAATGTCTAGAGCTTTTGAAATATCTCTGCTGTTCAATGAATTAATGGTAACACATAAAATTGAATGGCAAATCCCATGCAAGGAGAGGGAATTTTGAAACACAGCCACCCCGCTGTCCCACACATGCCTTCAGAGGGAGTACATTTACTCATGCACTTCTGAAAACCAGTGATATTAACTGAGCAAGGGTTCCTATGTTCCCAGAACTAAGAGCAAAAGGACAGGGGGAGAAAGAATTTTCAAGAACCCCTCAATACTCAAAATTTACTGATTTGAGGAAAAGCCTGAATTTGTCTGAACTTTGCAAATCTATTACAGATTCTGTCTATTTATGAATTAAACAAAGGGGGGAAAAGGCCTTGATTTTGGTTTTTGAACACCAAAACTCATTTTTGTTAAGGTTTAAATAAATGCTTATTTAATATTTCAATGTCTATGTGTGGTATTGAACCATAGCCACAGAAAACACAGAACAAGTCTTATATTTCAGAAGTGTGAGTTTGACTTTCACTGCACAGAAACCTGACCTTCTGAGATGGAATACTTTTGTTAAAATACTGGTACTCTACCTCTTTATCAGTTCTCTCTCTGGCTTCATGCACTCCGTCTGCAGGATATGAAAAGTACAAATATATAGTTATGAAGGGCAAACATCATATACGAAACAAAGACTTCTCATAGACTGCTTTTTAGTGGTGGCTTTTTTATGTGATTTAAACATTGAGACATCAAAGCTGAAAGGGCAGAGTAAGGAGCACTGTATAATTTGTTATTGTTATTCTAACCCCACTTTGATAGCAAATTAATGCAAGATCAATAGACAGAGTACTTTAAGAGTCAATATAATAGTGTTATTTTGCTAATTAAGTGTCAAATCATCATATCAGTTTACCAATATCTGAGAAAAAAAGAAAAACTGAATAAAATGGCTCTAGCTTGCTGAATGGACATTTACAGTAAAGGAAAAGGAAATATCTACTTCCCTCACATATTTTGGTGGAAGAAAATGACATATTTCAATAGATATCATTCACTAAAATCATGTTGCAGTTTAACTACAGTGATAATATTCAGTCACATCCTTAACCCCAGTCAAATGATGCTGCCTTTTTGCTTTATGAACTGAATGTTATTCATCATTTGCAGCATGATTCAAGATAAATCCTCAAGTTTGCTTCTTTTAATCTACAACAAAATCTGGCAATCAGAATAACCAGAATATCCCTAACTAGTAAGGATTTCAGTATATCACCATGAAAACAGACAGTTAAAATCATTTTTCATGACTTACAGTATACATTTCTGGTGTACAAGATACTACAACATTCCTAAAATAGAAAATGGATGAGCAGTAACTTATGTTCCACTGCCGTATCCACTCATTAAATGGCAATTACTGTGGCTCCTGAATCTGCATCACCAGGAAAATGTGTGTGCAGACAGAAACAAATATCCATAATAACTCTTATACCCTAAGCAGGAAAGGGAACGAGTGGGCTTGTACCTGTACTTGTCACAGATTTTCTTCTGCAAGTAACTGTGGCATGCTAACAAATGATTATCTGTAAAATATATCTTTTTCTCTGCATATTTTGAAACACAACTCATAATATAATAATTTCCATTCTCACTTTGCTTAAACATCTAATTTTCAAGAATAGGAAATTAGACCACACAGCATAGCAATTCTTATTTCAATATAATTGGGTATGTAAGTTTATCTTGTTTGTGAAGCTTGAAGACCAAGTTCATAAACAGAGGTTTTTATGGTAAATAAAGAACCTGTTGTAAAAAGAAAACAACAATCTAAAATTCTGCAGCCTTTTGGGAAATACAGAAACTTTCCCTCCCATCTTCTTTAAAACTGATTTTTAGAAGTCTAGCACTAAAGTGAAGCAATAGAGGAAGGGTAGCTGTCTTTTGCTGTACTTAACTTCTGAAATTAATACCTGGTATATTAACACTGTTTTCCACTAATCCAGTCTGAAGCTCTGCCCTTCCTTGAACATCTTCCTTCTTCATTTGTGCTTCTGTTTTGTCTTCTTTAGTTTTTCCAGCATTTTTTTCTTTTTCTTCCTGAATGTCAACACTTTGAATTGCAGTGGCAATTGTATCAGCGATCTCATCCAGTTCTGTTGAGCTGAGATTCTCCACATTCACTTGGTGTTTCTCTAGGTCCTTCAATACATTTTTAATCAGTTTCTCTGGATCACAAAACAACATAAGCACATGATTTAGCTGCATACATGAAACACATGTGCTTATATCTTTAATTTTTCCTAAAAGATAGCTTTCCCTTCATGGAGAGTATCTGCTTTTTAAAGGAAGGCACACACATTCATGCTGCATTCCTGACAGAAAAGACAGTATTCTTAATGGTGTTAAAGGTTGTGATGAGGTGAATCTGTGCCAGGACAGGGGGATGTTTGCCATTATAACCCAGCAAATTCTCCTAGAGAGAGGGCATGAAATTATCATTTTCTCTACAAGAAGAACATTGTTTCTTAATCTAAATTCACTCAAAATGCCGAAGACAAGACTTAAAGTAGCTTAACTTTATTTAGCTGCAAAACAGTACAAATAACATTACTGTTTCCTAGAGATCAGTTTTCTTGGTGATTAGTTTTCACAAGATAAGTAGCTATATAGAGCTTAGGAAAAAAATGAGAGTCAGATATTGTGTCTTTCAAACAAAAAGCTCCTCATCAATTAGAAGTGGGTATAAATATATGTCCATTATATACATGGATATGTAAAGGACAAAATTTCTAAATTGTGTTGATTTCTTGTGGAACGTATGTAATTTGACAAATATATATTTATAGATATAGCTATAGATTATATAGATAGATATAGATCATATAGATATATATAGCTATATACAGATATAAACTTATAGTTATAGAACTTGTTTTGGTTTGCCAGCTATGAATGTTTTACCAGTCACAATGAGAAAAAAACAACAAAACAAAACAGCAAAACACCTTTGATGTGATAAGTTTTGAAGTTTTGAAGATAAGGAAATTCAAGGACAATGGATATTAAAGGTGAGTCAGGAGATGGAGCATAACAGCTCCCCAGGGAAGGCATTTTTCTGACTGCATATCTTGCATCTATGCTTCACTATCTGGCTGTAGAAATCTGCAAAACTCAGCCTAATGTCCCTTGGCAGATGAGACACTAAATGTACTGCCTACTGTAGCACACCAAAACTTTTTCCAATAATGCCTCTGTTCTGCTTATTCATGTTGGTAAGAAACTTAACATACATATGCATGCAAACAAGAAAACTCTTTCACTTAGTATTGTGTAGGAAGGGGGAAGTAAGGGCTGCTTTTAAATCTCTGTTGAATGTATCAATTTACACATAAGCAGTTTGAAGGCAACATCCAACCTTTTTTCTCAATAATAACTCTTTCCATGTTAAGCCCAGTAGCTGAACATGTTTATCACCTGTAAGCAAGACTTTGGGACCATGCTGTCAGCTTTCAGGGTCACATAAAAGTGAATTAAAAAGTGGGAAAACAGGGAAAAACAATGGTATAAGAAGTGCTAGAAATAAGGATTTTTTTTTTTTTTTACCTCACAGCAAAGGAGGAAGTACATAGAGACTAGGAAAGAAGTAAAAGTAGTTAACAGACTTCTGCTTCAGGGAAGAGGCAATCTGTGATTTTGCAGAGAGACAAGCACCAAGGACTATTTCTCATTGGGAATAAGAGGCCAAGGCCTTGGACACATCTGGTATTTTTTGGACCCCTCAGTTTAAACTGAAGAGCTCACCATCAGCATCTCACCATTAGCTTCCCAATACCATCTCAAGACAAAGACTAATTTCCCCTGACCAGACTCAAAATTCACCAACCAAACTAATGCCATTTTCCCTCAACTAATTAGTTCGTAATAAGCAAAACAACTTAAGCAGCTTAAATAATAGGTTTACTGTGAGTCAAAGAGGGTGTTGACATATGGGGGAGGTGGTTCTTTGACGTAATTTCTTTTCCAGGTAAAAAGGAAACATTTTTCCGATAATCTACCATGACGTTATTACCAAATTCTACTAATTTAATTATAAAATTCATTAATATAAAATACAAACTAATCTTGTAAAATGTGGGCTTTTGAAATTTCTTTTTAAAAAGTGTAGTTTTAAGTACATTTAATTGTGACTTTCAATAAAAAAACCCAGGTTATATCTGTGATGTTACTTCAAACTGTGACAGCCAACAAAGATTTTGGTACCATACTGCAATAACAGAGTGCTTTGTACAGGAAAGGAAGTGTTCAGAAATGTGAATCAAATATGTAAACTCAATCTGTGCCAAACTCTCTGGGCCAAGATATGTGAAGGCAGCAAAATTAATATTGAAGTTTGATGGAAGCTTAGGAACACTTCAGAGAAACCTTTGAAAACTTTCCTGTACCCATCCGCTGTTAAGAATTTAATAATATAGTAAAAACATAATAACCAAATGCTTTCATTTAGGAAGGTAATCTACAAGAGCAAATTAATCCAAACTGCAATAAAATTTTTCAATACACTTGATCAACCTGAGTTCAAGACACTTTTTCAAGAAGCACAAGAGCTTCCTGGCAGAGAGGTGGAGAGGATGTTACACATAGCAGCAGTGCAGAAAACTAAGCCGTAGGAAAAAGCCAGCATTGTTGGATTACCACAGGAGCCTTGTGTCTGCTTAGGTATCATTTCTGATCTTATCTTTTATAGAGCTATCAGACAATATCTTGACAGAAAAGCCTAAATTATTGACGCAGAGCTAATAAAGTCAGCAATGAAAAGACAGAATATATGTCGGATCCAAATCAAAACTAAAACTTTACAAATAAAACATCATTTGAAGACAAATCTTAAAAGAGAATTATATCTCAGGACATATATAATTAAAAGAGTTATATTAATGTAACACAACTAGATTGGTGTTTATTTCATTTGATTCACAGCCAGCTGTCAAGACCAACTACTGAGCTACTCAACAACATGCAAGCAAAGTAGCCTTGTCATTTCTATTTCATTTTTCCCAAACTAACTTTTTCTCTGTACCTATATTCTTATCGAAGTCTTATCTCTCCAGCCATCTTCAGACAAATCTTTAATATCCATTGTCAACAAAAAAGCAGTCTTAATCTCAAACAAGTAGAAACAGGGAGAAAGGGAAAGGAATAAGACAAAGAATGGCCACAGGCCCTATTCCAGATAATACTGACAGGCTCACTGCAGGTTCTTCTGGTTCACTAAAACCTCCATATTATACAGAGGAGCCTCCTGCTCCTCTAATGCTGGCATTCCTGCCCTGGTCATTGTTACCTGGGCACAGTTCATCAAAGACACTCCTAAATACTGCACTGACATGAGCAAAACTGGCATTATATCTACTTTTACTGAACAACTCCACTGTGACTTGAAATGTCAAGGACCAAAGGCAATAACCAAAGGCAGTAAGTATGAGGAGCATCCTGTTTTTAGTACCCGAGGAGGGACAGTCACCAAAGTGTCTGTAACAGCCTGGTGAAATGCAGGTCTACATGAAGAGTCTTGCTAACTTCACAAGGCGACTGATATGATATTAATCCTTGTCCGTGTTAAATATGGATATTTACACTTCTTGTTATGGCACTTGTCCATGTTTGCAGTAATTTGTAAATTACTGGATAATGCTGATAAACAGATAAATATAATTGCATCTGTTTACAAATACCTTTGGGTAATATGATGAATTTATTAAAATCAGAAAATATTGTTGGAGAGAGACCAAAAAGCAGGCGGATACTGCATGGCACAACACTTAAGCAGCACATGTACTTGAACATGCATTTACCTGTGCACAGTTTTTACAGTCTCCCACTGATTCTAAGTAGATACTAAGTAGACTCAGTAATGCTCAGTCATGTTTCACAGGGCTTGCACTGCAAACCAGATTTTTGCCTTAGCTCCAGCTTTCCAACTGATGAATGCAAACTGCCTTTTATAGTTACCCTGGAACCATAACGGCAGTAAAAGCATATATGGCCTAGAAGATGTAATTTTTAATATAAGCTCCAACAGTAGAGTTACCTAGTAGGTAACAATAGCACCTTATCCAGGGAAAAGAGCTTTTTAATCTACGGCATCTAAATCATGCCTCATACTCTGGTGGCACAAGAGCCAAAGCCAGCTTGCCTGACAACCACATGGTATGGGAGTAGTAACTGTCAGAAATTCCACAGCATGGTCTGTCTTCTTCAACCCCATCATTCTACTGACCACACGTTAGCTGTCTCAGCAGCTGAGCACCATATGGAATGGTGATCCCAGCTTTTCCAGAGAGAGGATGTATAAAAAACATTATTGTTCCATAAACATGGAAGCTGGGTATTTTTAAGACATCTGAATTACTAATTCTGTGACCTTTTCAAAGGAACAGAGAGACATATTCCATAATATTTAACACACAAAAAATCAGTAGACTAGAACAAACCACATCAAACTGAGCCAAATTCTAAATAAGGCTGGTGCAGAGGAGAGATTAACAATTCCAGTATTGCACAGTGACTACAAAGGCAGTACCCACACACATCATGCTACTCCTAGAGGTAACAGCTTCCAAATCTGATAGAAAAATAGCTCCACATTTCCTTCTCTTGTATTTCTCCCTCAGGGTGCCTTGTTAGCGAATTTACCTGCCACTGTTTTGCTGCAATTCCCAGCACTAATCTGCTCAGTACCTTCTGGATTGTTCTCCCAGTCCAATGCCTTTGTCTAATCCTCTGTCAGATGGATCAGAGAGCTGAGCACCCCATGCCTTCCAGTTTTTTACAGTTCTATAGTTCACAGAGTGCAAGAGGAAAACAACCCACAAGCCTACAATAATCCATAGGCACAAGAGAGATTGGAGAAAGGTTAAAAGCAGAAAGAGGTGGTGTGGTCAGCCTGGGAAATCTGAATCTAAAACACCTTCAATCCAATGGACAGCATTTTAAGCAATGCATATCCTGGGGTCTGTCCTTACCACTATCTTGTGAGATTATTAAGTGGCTCAAAAATATAAAGGAAACCATATTATTTCCTATTCAAACAATTCATAATGCCTTGTGTATGCAACATTTAATAGCAAATGCAATGGCAGAAGTTCCTACAGGGCATATTATGTATGAGAAGTCAAAGTAGTACAACCCAATGAATTGTGAAACATGTTATTCCCTGTAAGTGTTAAGCATTTTTTTCCCAGTTGGCTCCTACCAGGAAAGGTGAAGTGGAACAGCTGGAGGATAATGAAACCAGCATGTGCCTAGTTTGTTTTTAGTCTAGCAACAAAATCGTCTAACCTGTGCAAGAGACTTACAGTGCCACCTGGATTTGATTTTACATTATAGTTCATTCCTTGAAACCTATTATCTCTGGGCACCATACCAAGAATGCTTTCACTTCTGAGCATCCTTTAGACTGCAAGCATTATCTTTCCTCTGCTGCAACTCTGACATTTCTGTGTGTTTGTGTGTGTTCTGGTTTTGGGGGATTTTTTAAAAAATCAACAAAACAAATCAAAGAACACTACACTTTATGGATGGCAATAACTACAAGAGGCATCCAAAGGAACCCTCTTACATATCACCAAAATCCATTGGGATAGTGGTGACTGCCCTGTAACAGATACAAATGCTTGACAATGACTGGGGATCAACTCCTACATTTTTCAGGCATTCTGAACCACTGGAATAATACTGATAGATTAGTTTAAGGCAACAACAAAATGAATCAGAGTCATAAAGACTACATGGTCCCCAAGACTCATCTTACAAAACAGTGCTTAAAGTGTATCACAGCTTGGGGATGTTACCCTCCATTTTCATTTAAATATTTGTTGAACTATCATGTACAGAAGAAACTGGGATCCAATCATTGTTAAACAGCATTATCAAAAAAAAAAATTAAAATCCAGGAAATGGGTTCTTTGTTACAGAACGTCCAGAAAAAAACTAGATGCAACCCCACCTTCCTGTCCACCTATCTATGAAACTGACAGACTCCTCTCTTCTCTGTGTTCTGTGCCAGAATTTATCTTGCTGTTAATTTCTGTGCTTAACTTTGAATTTTACCCATGGTCCTTGAATTTCTAGTTAAATAAAGAGATATGGAACAAAACCAGGCATTTCTATATTATCTATATATATAGTGTGGGATGACTGCATAAAAACAGATTTGATAGCAAAGATATACCCATAATTATGCGTTGTTTGTAAAATGCTTTGAAAATATAATAAATTACATAAATGCTATGTCTTACTAAGTGCCATATATTTCTGCACGCATATGGAAGGTGGGCTGAAGAATGTGGGTAGATGTTTGCAGGGAAAGAGTAGCTGGAATGGTGAACATTATTACTGTGTTATGGCAGATATAAATATGCCAATAGTAGGAGATACATCAAATGTCTAATTTTATTTTCTTTTTCTCAAAAATGCTCTGTAAACATGAGGGAAACTTCAGGTAAGCAAAAGTAAGTAAATATCAACTTTACCATCCACAATGCTCAGAGGGTCCTTTGGTTCATCCTGGGAAGCAGATTTATAACTCAGCATCTCAGGAGTTGGCCTCAACACCCCAGGCATAGGCCTTGGCTGGAGCAGCTTCTTCACTGTGAAATCATCTGCTTTTCCTTTGGCAAAAGTTCCGTCAAAAGGACTGACTTGTGTAGAGTACGATCTCTCAGCATAAACCTGAGACCCTTTAGTCCTGCTGGGAGGGCTCCTGTCGCTGCTGTGTGCAGACAGGTTCTGGGTGATGTACGAGTGCAGGGCGGCCCTCAGGCGCTTTTGCTCGAGCCCCATTCCCGACTCTGGCCAGAGCTGGTCTGGCCGGCGTGGGCTGAGGGTCCTCCCTCGGGGATTCTCAGGGAATTCCTGGTGGGATTTGGACGGTGATGGCTCTTTGGGGCTCTGCCTCGTGTAGTACCTCATAGGATCGTTGTAGATGTAGCTCTAGAGAGAGCAGAAGGCGGACAAAAGCAAAGGGGTCAGTATTGCTATGTAATTGTTGTTGTGCCGGGATCTGAGGCATAACCCTTAGTGCTTTACCAACCAGGAAAGCAATATTTGGAACCTGTAATGCAAATGTTGACTGCAAATCTCAAACTGTTAAGTGTGCTTAAAAGAGGCACTACCACTTTTGGGCAAAAACCCAGTTTATTAAATTATTAAAAAATAAGAGAAAGAGATTAGAGAGAGAATAATACAACTCAGTACTAACTATGTGTGCACTACTTGTATTCAGTCAGACAAAGGAAATTTAATAAACTCACTTTCCCTGTGGTTTTTCTTAACCTGTGAGAATAACTCTTTTTCAGATTACTTACCAAAAATGAGAATGTCAAATTAAAAATGTAATTTTTAAAAGAACAACAAGTAAGTAAAGCAATTTTTTTGCATACATTAAATACTTTGTTCTATTTTAAATGATTTTTTTTTCCACTAAATTAAGTCTCTAATCAATAGATCATCTGACAATATGCGGAAAAAAAGTATAAACAATGTTTAAATTGTTTTTTAATTAAATTATTATTTTCAGGAGAAACAACACAGCAAATTAAACAACAAGTTAAAAACATGTCAATCAAGCTCAAACCACATTTTTACTGAAAAATGCTGGGGAATAAAAAGTGGAAAGGTGGGCTTGTAGTACAATTTTCTATTTTCAGTTTCTATTTTCATGGACACACCAGATGGACATTCTTTTTACTATGGTTTAATCCTAGAGACATTTTTGCTATGATCACAACCTGAAGCCAGACCTTTTCATTTTTTTAGCAAACCAGTTCCATCCTCCTAAATAATTTCAAAAATCATTTTCCTTCAGTTCTTGCTAAATACAACTTTGAACTGAGAGGTTTACTTATATCCAGAATCATTCCAATTAGATTTTTTGTTTATAATTCCCTCAGGACACTTTGCTGAAGTTGCATCCCATGCTGTACGTGTGTTGCAGGATGGGTCTTGCTTGTCAGCTGTGCATTCTTGGCTAAACTGTCACACAAACTATATCACAATGTGGCAGCCTTAGGACAGGGACTATTTCAGCTCTCACTGCTATAAATTATAGTGAATCACTGGTGTCCCTGTGCACTGATGACACAATGATTTAGGATAGATGGAGCTGCAAAATACAGAGGGAGTGAAGAGACTATACACTCCAGAGGACAGCAATTAGGAGGATTCAGACAGAAAAATCATTTTTTATGTATTTGCAAACATACTTTGTAAAAACAAAATAACTAAGATTGATAAATTCCTCCAGAGATGAAGAAATACTTTTAGATTTTATCTAGGTCTTAATTTCTGGACAAAAATTTTGCTTTCCATCTGAACAATTTTATTTCTTCTGATAACAGCCAGTGGGTTTTACAATACATATTCATATTCTTTTCTTTCCAAGAGGCTTTTCCTTCCCTTAAGAAATTATTGAACAGGTTTATCCCATGGTTCCATATCATGATTTAAATAGAATTATGGTATATACAATTTTATTGCAGAGACAAAAGGCACTTTGGCCACTTTGGCTCGTGATCTACCAATACAAGGCTTTGGATTTCTGCAGTCGGTCTTTAACATAGAAATGTGTTTAGTGAAAGCCAAGAGATTGGGCTACAGTAAGGCAGTGTCAAAGAATATAGAGCTAGAGATCAAGCAGCTTTGTGTATGAAATATTTCTGTGTCCCCTGGGAACCGTATCAAACAGCAGCAGTGCAGCTCTGGTTCAGTGCTCCAGCTGCAGGGTAGGCATTGCTCTGATCAGCTCCAAGGGGGAGCCAGTCGTCAAAATGCAAGTTGAACGCTGTTTACATGCTTAATAGCAAAGCCTAAATGTGAAAAACTTACAGTCAGATGCATTTATCTCCCTATTTCAACGGGTCTTTGCCTGGGGTAATTAACTCTCTAATGATACTCACTCCAGAGTGAGGAGGAACTGCGGAGGATGACACAAAGCAGTCCAGGACACCCCGAGCAGTTCACTGAGAATTCACATAAGCTGCCATCTGCCTTTTCCACTCCTGTTCTCTCTGCCTTGCTGCCTTCCAGGGCATCTCCTGGGCTCAAGGGAAGGAAGAACAGGGAGCTGGGAAAGGGACAAATGTGACAGGGGGAAGAGGATATTTCCCATTCAGCCATGGAAAGAGAAGAAATCACTCAATCCAACTTGGTAACTGCACCCTAATTTGGATCTATGTCCCATATCCAGATGTTTTGCCTCTTAAGCTTTACTAGTAAAGTGTTAGAGGGGGAGGAACTGCTGGACACTCCCAAACCATATGAAAAATTAGGGTCAGGAGATGTGGGCTGGCTTTTGACAAGCTATTTAACAAGTCCAAATACCCTTTAATATTAACAGATCAGTGATTTTCGGTTCTTGCAGACAACAAGCACATCAACAAAGAAAAGACCACTAACCCACCCAGTGATAGTACACAAATTGGATACAAGCGTGTGCCAATCCTGGGCTCAGAACTGCACCTCTATCAGGAAGGGCCTCTCAGCAGCTTGACAGGTCACACTTTGGGCAGTAAGGGATGAAATATTAAAAGTTCTAATTAAAGCAGAGCACTGATAGCTCAGCTGTGTTCACTGAGATAGCAGCCCTTCTGATGTAGTTTACTCTGACTTTAATTAAAGGGGTCTCACAGCTGTATGGCAATCCTCCACTTGCAGGAGAAAAAAATCCTCTTCCTTTCTGCCCCCATCTCAAACAAAACACCAAAAGTATATGTGCCATCTGACATATGCAAGATGAAATCCAAGTAAAATTTCAACATAGATAAATACAAGCCTAAACTATGGGTTTGCCTAAGTGGTATGGGAAAAAATCATCTAATTTTTACAGAAAGGTATAGGACAAAAATATAAATAATATCTAATTTACAATCCAATGACAATTTACTTCTCAAATTATTAATAACAATTGCAGAGCACTGTGATTATCTTATTTGAAGTGTGTTTTGCAAGCTAAACTCCTGAACATGGACATTGCTACTTTGATTAATGTCAAAGTTAAATGGCTTAATCCATGGTTAGCGAAAAGAATGTAAATTCCCATGTGGGTGCCTTTGGAGAACCTTCTAACAATATGGAGAAGCAGAGGGAAACAGGAGCTGGAAATTTTTAAAAGAAAATACATTTCTGGGTTGATTACATCGGATTCTTATGATGTATTGCCAGTAACAGAACAAAAAACCCCATCCCAAACAAACTTTAAGTGAAATGTGCAAAAATAAAGAATGCACTAGTTACCATACCGATGGTTTATAACGAGTAGGGTTGAAATGCAAACCCCTGTTACTATTAGGAACATTTCATTTTTTAATAGGTAAAATACTGTTCAATTATCTCATGTCACTGATACAAAGCCTTTGAAAAGTACGTCGAATTGCTAAAACCCTCAGTTTTAAAAAAAAATCTTATTTCTCCATCTGCACTGGATTTCCCTCTCCTTCACCACCTTTCAAATAAGCTATCTCAATAATTCACACATTAGAAAAAATCTACACACATGAACCTTTCTGAAGATAGAATTGTTAGGGCAACATCTTGTGTGGTTTAGGTATGTAACTAACTGACATTTTCTGCACGAAAGTTCACAGAAGGACACATTAAATTACACTCTGCAGACATACTATGCAAAATGTTTTATTAAAAAAAAATATAAATTAAAAGGGGGGTGCAGAATTAGATTCATAGAACAGAATGCTGTTCAATTTATCCACTAAAGGGTAGATTGACTTGAATGTTTTGCCCAAGTGCAGAAAGAACGTAATCAAATTTATGACAAAATACTTCCTTTCTTGCACATACATTTTCTACATTTTCAAGGCATATAGAACTAACCAAAAAATCCCTTAGAAATGCATAGAGATCTTGTGCCCTCAATTTAATTTATGTTTTTCTGTTTGATGCATTTGCAAATATTAATCCATGTTTGCTACCACCTAAATTTGGTTGAAGCATGATTCCACCTACAACTCAATTTACTGTGCCTATGTGAGATATTGACATTATGGTCTCTGAAATTAGAAAATAAAACCACAACAAACACTGGAAGGCCCATCTTTACACACGGTGGGATAAAATAACATTTTCCAAAGACTACTTGAAATGAAATCACCTCATACCTTAACTCACTGCGTAGAGTGAAAGAAGTTTCTCTTTTTGTACCAGACACAGTCTAGATGTTATGTGACTCACACAGACTTGCCCCATGCAAACTCCCTACATGGGAGATACCTGTACTCATGTGAACCCCCAAAATAAACACCAGTGCAAGTGGTACTGCCTGATTGCTGACTCAAAGGCAAGACTGTGAACTTGTACGGCTCAATTTCCCTTTAAATTGAGAGAAATTCACCTAACAATGGAACCTGAGGGCCAAACAGGTGTCATGGAGTGGATGACAGTGTGAAAGTCCCTGGGGTGGGGCTGAGTAAGCAGCTCAGCTCTGTCCTCAGAGCATCACAGCTAAAGTAGCAAGTCCTATGACAACAAAGCCTTAATTCTTTCAGCTGGTGAGCCACTGTGCCCACACAGCGCTGTCCTGTCAGGATATCTCAGCAGGCTACCAGCCAGCTTCAAGATGAAAGGGAGGAACTCCCTCGACAAGCTCAGTGTGCTGTAGACAGGCCTTACACACTCTGCACCAAACTCAGTGTTAGCTTTGTCTGAAAACAATACCAATGGAAGTTTTCAATTTTCTGAGTAATAATGGAGCAAAAGCCTTTTCTATCAGCTGATAATGACCTTTTCACTAGCTGTAATATTATTATACCATGCACAAACCCCCAAAATTTGGAAAACTAATTCAGAATCCAGAAAATGGTAAAGAGGCCAAACCAGTGCTTCCTGCAGTGCCAGGACAGCATCAGGCCATGGTCTTTCCACAGATTCACAGGTTTAAGGCAACAGGCACCATTACGGTCATCTCACCTGACCTACTATGTCATTAATAATTTTCTGTACTATCTTCTATTTTCTTTCTGAAAAATACAGTAGCTTTGAAACAGTTTAAGAACTAGATCAGAGGAGGTGGCAAAGATTGTTAATTAACATCCTGTAGTTTGGAGAGTCAAAAACTTGATCAATCAAAAGGAGCCTTCAGAGTCTGCTTTGATCAAAACTATTCATGACTTTGTTTCCTAACCCTTGTTGTGAAATCACAGTACAACAGGACTGTCCAGGGTTTGACTCTACAGCATTCAATAATCTCTACTGATTAACTTCAGTTTATTTCAGAGATTTGGCTTCCACTCTTAATCAAAACAACCCTCAAAAAAGAAAAAAGGAAAAATAAAAGAGGGGACAAATACATTGGCTTCTTTCATGTATAAGTTACTATTTAATAAAATCACTTTTAAGTCTCAGATGTTCCCAGCCACTCTTGATCTCCTTTGGAATGATCATATCTGCTTGTCTACCCTTCTGCTATCTACAACAGACTCTCTTACATGGATAATTTTTATTGTCAGTTGATATTTCTTTTACTGTTGAGTAACTTACTATCTTTAGTTTTCACAACTAACTCTGGTTATTCTCTCTGTTTCTGGCACATCTCCATCCAATAAGTGAAAACAAAGTTTCCTTTGGTGTAGAAGGAGTTCCAGGTGGTCCTTCCTCAGCATTCATCATCAACTCATCATAAACAAAAAAGGTCAGTTTTACACATTGGGATGTACGATAACCTGGCTTGTCTCCACATGTAAAGGATAAAATACATGGAGAAAAATGAAGGGTGGATGACCCCCAATAACCTGATTGATGGCACGGTGACACCAAAGTGGGCCATCAGCCATCACGTCCAGGAGTGCCACCCACCAGATGGTTGATGGAGAAAGCTCTCTGGATCACCCTGCAGACTGAGAGGGGTTAATGTCTGCAGGGCTGTGGGACTCCTTAAGAGATGCAGGACTCCTCATGGGTGCCATCTTGTCATTGTCCAAGGCAAATTATGGGATGTTTAGGAAAAAGGAATAATCTGGAGCGGTAGCATGTAAGCAGGCTGACCAATACACCTGTCTGACCATGTCTTGTGTCTGTCCTGTCTTCTCAACAAACTCAATTTCTAATGATTCTCCTGGGTGGGAAGATCTGTTCTGTACCTGGTGTCCTGTGGTGCCTTCTGGCACTACCTGCTCCACTTGGCCACTGCCTGGACATGGGGACACAAGACTTGTGCCATCTTTACCTCTGTCAGGACACCGCATTCAGAAGGTCCCTGACATTATCAGCAGGAACCAAAGAGTGACAGTCAACCTCCAGTAACGGTAGAAATTGTGCAGCCTGGTGATCAGTGCTGATAGATCTACCAGAGTGTATCAGCTTCCCTTGCCTGAGAACACTTTGCTCATATGCCAATAAGTCTGTTACTCAAGGTTTCAGTAAATGATGTTTAAACACATTTTCTGTAGGCATATGCTGGTATATTGAGATATCTCATTATCTAAAGATGACTTTCATAGAAACAAGATGATCTTCATCTGACAAAAGTTGAGCACATTAACACCAATTCAACGTATTTATAACTCCAACACACAAATCTAGAAAATACTTTTACCCTAAGAAATGCAAGTGAATAGAGATCTGCAGGATTGATGTCCACAACATTGCTTTACAACCCCATTGAAAACAGCCTTCCATTTGCTGAACAACTGCCTGAGGTCAGCTGAGGTCTTTCCCCTATTAAAAATTAAAAAAAAATGTTGTTCCACTGTCCTGAAATGTCTACACCAACACACCTCTGCATACAGCTCTACCCTCTCATTTGATAAGTATGATGGAAAAATGAAAATGGAATGCAGTTTAACATTTGTATCAGCTGCATCGTCTTCTATTTACTGATTGCAGTGTACGAAGTACAAGGAATAAATATTTGAAAGACAAACAGCAAACTCGCAGGAAAAATTACAGAAATGAACTCCAAACACATGATATTTGGAAAAAAAGAGTTGATTTTGAAGGGAAGGGTCTGAAAAAGAACTGAATCTAATTATCCAGTCAGTATTTGAGATTTTAAAAATATCAATCTATATTTCATCTGGGAATTACTAGAAATTAATTAACTGCCCTTTTAAATAAGACTCCAGACTTGATGCAGATCATTTATAATAACATTTCTATGGCACTTGTATCTTCTAATAATTGAAAAAATAATTAATCCTTACAAGATACCTGTGTGATAAGGGAAATGATGGTTTCTGTGTTAGATGTTTAAATTCTTTCATTACATCCTGCACAAACTGACATTCTGTTATTACGTCCTGCATAAACTGATGGGTTGTAGGTAAAAGTAGAGGTTAGGTCTAAGACTTGAGCATGATACCAGCATTAGAATGCTCCCTTGCCAAAAAATAAATCACAAGTCACTTTAGATCACCATACTGTGTATTTATGCCACACATACCATGATTGTAATTTTACTAGGCTTTGTAGCCATGATTCCGTTAGAGCTTTAAATGTGAGGGAACCAGTCCTTCCAGAAAAAAAAAGCAATCTACACCAGATTCCAGCAGAATGGCCAAGAGGATGGAAATTACAATGTCTTATTTTATATACTTAAATTGGAAGAGATGGATCACAACTTGAAAACTCCCTTTTTCCGCCCCATTGTTTGTAGAATGAGTTTAGGCTGACGTGCACCAATACAGACATCTTTATATGGTCAAATGATTTCTGCTCCAGTGCTTATGGGGGTTTGTTGGATTTTGGGGTTGTTTTGGTTTGGTTTTAGAGTTTTGGGGTTTGTTTGTTTGTTTGTTTGTTTGTGGGGGAATTGTGTGTATGTGTGTTTGTTGGCTTTTTTTAAGGAGGATTTAATGTTTCTATTTTGGTATAAAGAGTCATGGAGAGAAGAATGATCTGAAAGACAAAATACTCTTCTGGGATTTGAGGCTTAGCTTTTAGTCTACACTTTACTGAAAAATTATTGCATAACCTCAGAAAATCTGTGTAATCTGTCTGTGAAGTAGGGGTATTAGTTCTTCCCCACCTCGTAATGGCTTTAGGGAAATGAATACACCAGTGCTTGGGAAATGTTCAGATATCGTTGCATAAGTATGCCAATAGAGAGACAATTCTGTACCTTCAAGGAGACATTCCTTTATCAATTATTTCAGAAATATTTTTATGAAAGTGTTTGAGTACAGCTGAATTACATTTTTTATATGTAATCCCTTATATATGAAATATTAAATTTTACATTTATATAAATACAGTTTAAATGTATACACTGCAGGAAGTTTTTCGACTTTTTGTCCAAGTTCTGATGAACTTCATTCAGTCCTGTATTTAAATCAGTTTTAGATAAATAAGGGTGCTGCTTTTTTGAATTAAAGTTCTAGATTAAAATGCAATGACTAAGTAATTTCTTACTAGTTAATCACAGCAATTATTATTTGCAGATAAGCTCAGAGTACATCTTTGAACACTCATGCACTCAGATTTTCTAAAATAAATAATAATCCTTTTAAATAATTGTCACACATCTTAGTTCCTTTGATGATCAATTACAAAGATTCAAACAATTGATTTATTAGGCCAGCAAATATATGAATTTTTATTTTATATCATTTATATGAGTTTTTACTTGCAAATTCTCCCCTTTCAGCACCACTGCACTGCTGAGCCACAACCCTCTGTCACTAACCAGTCACTTTACCTGTTTCTTTTCCCCTTCATGATTCTGAAAAGGACCTTAACTTTATTAGCCATTTCCTTGATGTAATGATTCTGGGGGTTTTTTTCCCAGACATTTTTGCTTTAAAATTTTTAAGAATACCTAAGACGTGGAGATTTCTGCAATCACAATATCTATACAAGTCTACCATGAAAATGAACACAACTAAAACACAAAGAAACAGAAACAACTGAAAATTAATGAAATTCCCTAATGTATCTGACATAATTTTCTCTTTACCCCCATTCTACCTAGGAGGGCCTGAGTGGCACATTGGCCTGACAAAGACATTGGCAGAAGGTAGGACCCACCCTGTCTGAAGCCCTCAGAGGCCAGGTCAGGGGGAAGGAGAAAAATCAATTCTATCACTCTTCAAGCCACAAACCCCAAACCATAGAACAGAGACTCCAGCAAGAAGAAATACAGCCACAGCACAAGTGTGATGGCAACTTCCTTATTCCTACAGCCTGTCCAGCAGGAAGAGCATTTGGGTCAGGTTTCAAATAAATTCTCTTTCTGTGATGATTAAAAAATTTTCTCAGTCAGATGAAAGCAGCACAATTGAAATCTCCTGTAACTCTTCAAACACAGGCACACACTCCAGCATCAAAGCCAGCAAGTTGTGCTTTACAGCCTGTGAGCTTTGCAATACCAGCTACCTGCTGTCCCTTCAAACCCAACAAAACCCCGAGCCTCAGTTTCTGTAGGAATGTCAGCAGTGTAGTGGGTTTTTCAGGGGTTTGGGTGTTTTGATATCAGAGGGGTTTGCTCCAGCTGGAGGGGAGAAGGGCAAGGCAATTCACACGTGATTTGAAGCCTCTGCATTCCTTGCCTCTGTAGCTAAGAAACCAATTCTCCTTACAATATGGGCTTGGCTATGTGTTATTTTCCATACTGCATCCAGGTTCGGTAGAAAGGAATCACAAAGACTGATAACTCAGCATTTTGTGAATGGTAAAACTTTCATATAGACCAAGCGTGTGTGTGGGGAAGATCAAGAAAACCAAACACAAAATCCCACTAGCTAATGCTTAGGTAACAAATGCCACCAAGTGCCCATTTCCTGAACAACTCTTTTCAGCTGAACTAAAGTGAAATGTTCTTTACAACTGTAATCCTCAGGAAACAGACCCACCAAACTTCTGATTTGCTGCTATTTATTCCCCGGCAGAGTCATTATCAGCTGGCTAGATTACAGCCTGCAGTAGATACTGCCTAAATGCTCAGAAATTCTAAGTTAGTGATGAACTTTAAGTTCTTCAAAAATCACTCAAAGTTCTTGCAGTAAATGGTAGACATCATAGAAATTTTGGTCAAGCACAAGATTTCAGTTTACTGGTGTTATTTCTGTCACTGTTGTATCAAGCCTCAAGCTGACATTTTGAACAAGAAAAGAGTTACCTGTTTTAAGTTTTGTGTTGTTTTATTTTACATCTTTCTGTATAACTATGTGTGATGTCTATTCAGTAATTTTGAAACTCTGTAGTTTTATTCTGGTAATACAAGTGGAAGACAGTAGGGCAACAGAAGACTGAAAGTTTGTAAAATATATTAATGTTAAGATACAAAATAACACTTTCGGAGTATAAGGAATCTTTTAAAACCTCTTTATCTTTTATCTACCTTTGTTTTACATTTGGCCAGAGACCTCTGAAGTCAGGCTTTGAATACAAACCCACTGAGGATTTCTGTGTCGAAGCACTAAATTTCTGCAAGATTCAGCTACACTTCACAGCATGTAAGGTATCAAAGCAACCAGAGTAGTGTTACATCTCCTACTCCCCAACAGCAGGAATGAAGTGACAGAAGTAAATATATACTCGGAAGAAAATTTTTAAGAAGGGCAAAGATCCAAAAGCTGCAGTTCTAAGTAGCATAAAGTACCTATGTCTTGCGCTTATTTTTAATTAGAAAAGGACAAGAAAGTTTAAAAGATCAGATCTTGATACAATTATTTAATGTGGGCTTGTAATTTATCTATATATTGAGTACAAAAATAAGGTACCAGTATTTTGTTGAAGCCTTCAATTAAAGTCCATAAGGTAGACATCTCCAATATCAAGTGGTACAACCATATTAAAGGTAGCCCATTCAGTTACTTTTCTGCCATTTCTTTTCAAACTGTTAAATTTTATGACTTTTTTTCTGCTTCTTGGAGCAGCAAAGTCCTGGTTTCTCTCTTGTTTAAATGTTATTTCACTAATAAAACAATGAATCAAGATAAAAATACCATGTCCCTCTTACTTTTTCAAGAAGAGCAGTCACATTTTATTTGTCGAGGATAGGGAAACATCTCCAGGATCATTTAAAATTCATGGCTGGTTACTAGTTTTTAAAATAATTTTCCTTTCTTTTTCTTCTTTTTTAATTTTAAATTATAGGTAACTCATCTGACTGAATGTCTGTTGTTTCAAAATGCTCCTTAGTAAACAGAAGTGTACAGTTTGCTCCTATACGTGCTTCATTTCAAGATTTCTCTTCTTTTATCCCATTCCCCCAGGCTTCAGAGTACCCATCTCCATGGCAACACTCGATAAGGTTGGTGGGTGGTGTTATCACAGCAGGCTTCCCCACAGAAGGTCTCAGCCATATGGATTATTTATGAGCTTGCATGACAACACCAGACCCACTGAAATACTTCTCGAGCAAGTTTCTGTTAAGAAAGCCAGTGATTCAAAACAGAACATCCTCACTGCAGCCAGAGTCCATGGGGAGAGAGTGGAGGAAAAGCACCAAGAAGGTGGTCCCTGATCCCTCTTCAGAGCTGCCTTGCTGCTGCCTGAAAGCTCCTCTTGCCCCAGATGAGCACCTGATGACATGTGCCAATAATCATAAGTGCTGTGTATATGTCAGTCAGACACTGGGAAGTTGTGCTTCTGACAAGAATAACAACCACAACTAAATGGTTGCTACAGCTGTTGCTGTTGCCAGGAGTTGCTATTACAGAAACCACAGTGGTTTGGTGTCTCTGAGTTAGTCCCTGAACTCAACTAAAGCAGTTTGAGTTTGACATTATAGTCTCTTCACCTGATTCTTCTCCTAAAACTTCAGTATATTTTTTGGCAAATTTTGCATTTATACTGTATGCTTTGAAATAGCACAGACAATTTCTTGCAAAGGATTGCTGAAATAGCAGCCTAGTTCTTTAAAATCCAAGACTGCACATCTTTTGAGCGAATGATGCAGCGCCATAAGGGCCTGTTGTATGGAACCCCTTCATCCAATAATTTTAATAAATTTATCAAGTTGCATCTTAGAGTGAGACAGATTTTCTCTAGGAAGGGTAAAAAATGCTTTAGTTCTCAAATAGGCATGTTTGTGGTTTTTGACATAGTCAATACTCAAGATTAAATGGTTGTAATTTATCTTCCTAGCTAACTGTACATTTATAATGCATACGTACGAACCTTAATTGGGCACCATAGGTTTCCCTCATGATCCATAAGAAGTAGGAAATGTTGAGGCACAATTTATCAGACAATTTATCAGACCCACTATTAAAACCTGCTTGAAGATTACACGAATTGTACTCTAAGCAGCATAAACACCAGCAAGAATTCACATAGTAGTTCAACCAGATTTCTGGAGAGGAGTAGTTCAGATGCAGTAAGAGGAGTTTCAGATCAGCCAGTCAGGATGTTACCAGCTTTATCCCACTCTTCCTTCTTCATCACATGCAATCCATCCCTAATTAGGGTAAAATGCTCCAGATTTGATGAGCTGCAGCATTTACAATGCTGAAGGTGATTAATTTTGAGAAAACTTAGTGTATTTATGATAATCAATTGGAGGAGGCAGTAAAAACAATATCTGGTCTTGAGACAGAGGGGAAATTTCAAAAATGAGAATTCAGAGAAAAAGGAAGCCAAAATCACAGAATGTTAGAACAACATTAAAAACACTACCTTGACAGAAACTTTGTCACTTGTCTTCCTTGGATACAAATTTTTAGATGAAGACTGGGAGAGAATTCGGAGATATTTAAGGTATTGCTGAAGAGACTTGGCCAAGTTCACATCATTTTCCACATCATAATTTCTTTCAATATCTGCATTCTGTCCCAAAGTCCTGCACAGCAAAAGCAAGGAAAAGGAAGTTACCAGCTGTCCAATGTACAAAGTAGCCAACTAAAAAGGCACTGCAAGCCACTGTAGTTCAGTACATAACAGAAAAGTCACTCAAAAGCTTAGCAACCACGAATGTATAGAAAATTCAATGTTTCAGCCAAAGCAGCCAAAAAACTTGCACTATTAACAATTTATCATGAATCAAAGTCAATTTTTCTAGAGTAAATCAAATTAAATGCCACATCAAGGCAAAGCCATATACAGAATAAAAGAAAATGCTTGTAAAAAGAAAATACACATGATTAAATTGTACCCCAAAGAAAGATGACATGGTTCTAAGATTTAAAAACTTGCTGGATGATGATGAGATTCAATACCAATTTGGCCCTGCACCAATGTAAAGAATAGAAGGAGACTACTGGGTATGCAAAAATAACGGAGCAAGTAAACTCCAGTGACAGGCTTGAAAAGGGAATAATGAGATGGAACAAGTACCTCTTCCGATCTTCTCATGTGCCTAGGACTCACAGAATAGTGGTTTTTCTGAGTGATTTAGACACATTTTTGGTGACATTTGCAAAGAAAAGCTGGAAATGTGATTAAACGACGGCAGTGTGGAGGTGTTTATATGGGATTCAGAGTGCTGTGTGCAATGAATCTGAATTATTACCAGCTGTCCTCATCTATCTCAACAACACGTAAATGGTGATGATAATTTAAATGTCAGCATTGGTAACTATTTCATTCCTTGTGCCCAGCCCTCTTCCTTCCCTGTGAGTGATGCAGTTTTGAGGGACATCACCTTTTGGTATCACCATTTCCTACTCACATGCCCACACACTTCTCCACTGAAGAAGAATTCCAGGTGGAAGAGCTTTACAGCTCAGTGAATGAATTTGACTTTCAACATCTCTGTGTCACTGTAAATAAAATTTTATTCTACCAGCCCACATCTTGGCGCTAATGTAGAGGCACAGCCTGAGAGAGCACCATTATATCATTTTCCAAAGCTGGGGTTTAATTATATTACTTTAATCAAAAATTAACAGACTTCCTCCCATGCTCACAGTTGTACCAAATGTGTGTCCCTACTAATTTAATACTAATAGATGTAATTAATAATCTAATTTACTGTAGTGGCATTGCAACCAACAGTGCTCACAGGTTTGCTCACTTTGAAATACCAGAAAAATCCTTCACTTCTCCCCAGTGTAAAGCAGCAGGTTCCTATCAGGGACACAAACTCTAGGAAAAAGAAGAGTTACTGCACAGAGCTCTGTAGTACAGCTGATATAATTTACCATCAGTCTTGCTTCCTTCTTACGCTCTTTGCGTTTTTCTCTTATTCCAGAGCTCTAAATTCTGCCTTCTGATGGAGCATGGACATGCAGGTAACATTATCCACCTCCTTTTCAGCTTAAAGTCAGACCAAAACTATTCTGCAGTTTTAGAAAAACCTGGGCACTGTGCTTTCTGCTTCAGTAGAGATGAACTAATCCAAACAGACTCTCTTCATAGGAAGGATCCTCGTTGCCAACACTCATCTTCCATTCACTGATTAATTCCAACACCTATCTTCTGCTTTCTTCACTAATTTTACAAGGAAGGGGAAAAAAAAAGCCAAACAAAAACCAGACCAAATTCTGCCCCAAGGATTTCCACTGGAGTTAACAGGAACTGAATGCACAGACAAAAGACAGTATTTAGGTTGGCTTCTCAAACCATTATTTACAATATATAGTCACTGTCACTGGTGGTAGAAGCAAAATCTGGGGTCTAAGATGTCTCATTTTTCATACTGAGACAGTAATTGCACTCATATTTACATTCCACATTAGCTGTAATATTTTATGCTATAAACATTTAAACAATTAAAATGTAAAAGACTACAAAGCTTGACGTTTCATTAGATGTCAACTTTAATAAGACACTATGAATACATCTGAAAGATTTTTAAATATTTTTGTAGTTCACCCCTATATCACCTTGTTAACTCAGGAAAGAAAATGCATTAACTGACTAATTATTGCAACTAAATTAAAATATTTCTTTTAAATTTGACAAGTCATACTGGAAAATGGATGAAAGACAAATATATAAAAGCACTTGGTGAGTAGGAGAAATGATTGCCAGATGAATTCTTTTTGTGCACTTATTTGGAAGTATTTTCAGTTTTAATTCGCTCTAAAAAATGACTTTGCATACAATGAACTTAAGAGTATAAAAAAATACCACATAAAATTATTTATCTACAGAAATAATTATATATTTCAAAAAAAATCTAGCATTTCAGAAGCTTTTTTTGTGGAAATATCTAAAACACTGCACCTCTGCAACTTCTGGAATGTTCCCAATTAATAGATACCATACATGTTAGAATAAATTTCTCCCTTTTAAATGCTGAGAGAATCTTATTACTGACTTAATGATGGTTTTATTATAGAAATAATACTATACCCCATTTCATACATTGAAGTTTGCTGGAAACGTTTGTGGTTTTGCCTAATTGCACCAATGAACACAACTGACATTTATTCCCTCTGTGCAGAATGGACTTTTTTCCTTTATCTTAAGTCCTCTTTCAAGAGAGGGTTTTTTGAAATTTAATAAGGACCCAGGAAATACCACGTACACTCCAGTTAGCCAACAAAGAGCGAACCTTCATCTTGAAATCAAACTCCCAGTTTCAGCATTTTTTTTGAGATGAAATCCATGTCTTCTGTTTCATCAGATTTCATATGCACTAATTTAGCCTAAGTCAATTTACCTTTCAAGTGTCTGAGTCTATTTTCTTGCTCTCACCAGCTCTGTGGGGATTAATGACTCATTAGTATGACTTCATATTGTCTTATTACACACGTTACCCTTAATAAAAGGTCTTCCTGCCATAATGTTTCTTTGATAATCAGATACCTACACTAAGTTGCTTTTTAAATTATTTAATTATTATCTCATAAGATTTTAGCAAGCACACTGAGTACACTGAACATATAACACACTTGATCAGAACCTACAAGACACCAGATTTCCTACTGTTCTCTGACCTACAGAACACGTTGCAAATGGACAACCAGAAAAATCAATTAATGCTTTAAACTGTTGGCACATAAGATAATGCTTTCAGAAGCACAGCTTGGTGACTGCAGAAAATCTATCCACAATAGGAACTGCTTTATGTGAACACATTTGAAATTCTGATGTTCTTGAAGTATCAACATACAAAATGCAGCAGTTTTTTTCTGACGCATAGTTACAGTTAAAAATGTAAAACATCTCAGACTTGTTAAAAACAAGAACTCCTAAAAGTAAGCATTTGTTTTCAATCTAAGCCTTAAATAATTTCTTATGTCTCCTTATATTTTTTTGTTTTTATATAACTATGAATCTGGAACACTGCAGAATATGGCCATGATCTCATGGCAATCTGGCCTATTTTGTTCTACTCTCATGAATAAAAATTGTAGGTACTCGCTTAAAAAAAAATTCCCAGAAGATATTAAAGATCATTTTTGATACCATCTACTGAGAGTAATCCATTCAATAATGACATTTTGTGTATCTAAGCAGTGAAAACATGTTTATGGATTCAACCACATATTGTTATCACCTTTATGGTAATCTTTAGATCGCTATCTTCTTTACAAGTTAAGTTTCTACTTTACTGCACTTCCGAACGATCCTGTGATTTTAAGAAATACTTTTGAATCAGCAAACATGTGAAATACAGGGTCAAAATCTCTGAATTAAATCAAAGTGAGATAAACACAGTTGAAGACACTGGACAGTATCAATTACATAGCATTTTATTTCCAAAAGAAATCAATCTAGAAAATAAATGTTTCTGCAGTGTATGCAAACCACATACTGCAGTACCTGAATAGCTGAATTCCAACATTCAGCATTTTGCCCATCAAGGTTAGAAGCTGAAATTTATCCCACTATGATGAAAGGGTTTTTTTTAACAAAAAGCCCTTTCTTTCAATTTCACTAATTTTCAGAATGTTCTTAAAAATCATGTAAGAGAAAGCAAAATTTGTCATTTTTAATTGTTCCTAAAATTTCATTCTGGGGTTTGTGTGGTTGGGTTGCACTTAAAAGTCCATGAGACAGAACAGATCAGGTAGAAGAGTCTCTTTATATGTGTAACTGTATATGAAGATGATATAATTGCAGGTTCTACAACCTTATCACTCTACAGAATTACTGGTGTGTCTCTCGTAACCAATTACTACAAAGTCACCCCTCCATACCTTTCAAGCCATGTCCCAGTATTATTTTCCGTCATGGGAACTTGCATGAATCTCTCCTTCCTGGACAAATTTTGCAACTACCACCGGGAATCTATTGACTTCAAATCCATTATAGGTATGTTTTGGAAGAATCTGGCTTTGAAAATATAATTAGTCACTCAGAATGTCATTCAATGCTTAGTTCAGAATAAAATATCTCCTGTAGCTGAGCTTCTGTAAGTTTGCCTTTTTAAGCCAGTCATAGGTAGGGATGGCTGAACTGACAGTAAACAGTGATAAACTGAATCAAAGGCCTGATGTTTTTGATTCTGACACCCTAATTAACAATAGAAAGTGTGTTTCCTTAACTTGATGATAATCAGAAGAACAAGGTCCAGAGCTTTAATTCATTCTGTCCCCTGAACACTGGTGGATACCTTTATCATATAGATAGAGGCTTTTTTTAATTCTACTTCTGGGCCACCCTCTTTCTTATCATTTGCAAACCTTTCCAAAAATCAAGCAAACCATCACAGAAGACTTACCTTCCCATGTCAGATCCTTCAGATGCAAATACATCAGGGAGTCTGCTGTGGATTTTGTGAAGGGCTGAGAGTTCCTGACCAATAACATGCTGTGTGTAATCATCTCGCCAGGTAAAACCTGATGAATAATGAAACAAACAACCAAAACCAGAATAAAACAGATTCACTATTTAATAATTTGGAAGTCTGGCAAAAAATGTGTCCTATATAAACAATATTGAAAAAAAAGAAAAAAGAAAAAAGAAGACTCATTCAGTTGGAACCAAGGGTGAAGTACAGATTCTTCTCCTTTGCATGAAATTCTGTTAATGAAATTTTGCTAATGAAACTTCCTTGCAATGGAAGGAAGACAGTAAATCACACAAGGACATTTTGAAAGGCTTTGGTGTTAGAATCTTAGGTGGTTGAAAACCAGTTTTAATACATAAAAAAGGGTTATTTTGGACAGCTATGGAAATTATCCCACTAGCTGATATCTGTTGAAAGGTTGTGTCACTTCTTCCCCATTCACAGCACACTGTCCCCTCTCTGTTTTCCCCATGAAACATTAAGGCTTAGAACACTGGGGAGCTAGTACTGCAGTTTTAGTAGAACACACGTGGAGGTCAATTTAAGTTATCTTTATATTTAAATGTTGCAACAAAGAACTTTTCAACAGGGATGAAGCACAACTATGTAGGAAAATTATAGTGATTACTCCTTAAGTACATGCACTGCCAATCTCATGGTAATTATACTTGAAATATGATACAATCCCAAACATAATTGTTACCTGATTTGTAGATTTTTACATGTTATAGTAACACTTCAGATAATAGAATTTGCCCATGCAATTATCTGTAAATATCTAATAACTAAATATCACATAACTGAAGAGAATTTCTGTTGTTATGCCCTGTGCAGCCAAACACCACAAATCTCTCAATGAATATTGATAGAAGTTCCAGATATGTTTATCCTGATAATATCTTCCTGTAAGAAAGCACCTAAAGAAAAATCCTGCCTAGCACCACATGGAGGCAGTCAGATCTGTTTGCTGGAACCAGGAAGGGAAGTTGCTAGAACTTGGAAGGGGGATTCCTGGTTCAGTCCCTATTTTATATACAAATTATACACTTCATCACCATCTGGAGTCAACATGAGGTTTGTTGGTGCAGGCAGACTCTTAGGATGAAGATAAAGCATCCTCTGCCTCAGCAGAACTCAGAACTTGGCCACCTCACTACTTGGATGGGTGCTTTATCCATTGGGCTCTTCAGATTTTTCCACTGTATTGAAGAGGAATTACTTGTCTGTTTACTAAATTCTAGAATTAAAAAAGAAGTCTAAGTAGGACTTTTCACTGTTCTGCCAAAGGAGACAATTCTGAGCATGCAGAAGTAAAAATTACTTTAATATTTATCAAATTTTCATCCTAGGGAGGAGATACTGAAATAAGTTCTGTACAAGTTTAGACAGGGCTAAGAAGCATTAAAATTATGTTGCTGTCTTGGATTTAGACAAGATTTAGGGGGAAAAAAGAAAGGCCCCATTTGGTGGGCCTGCATCCCAAAATTCTTTTTTAGGTGGACTGCATCCCAAACTGTTTTTATCATTAGTGAAAAGAATAATAATAAAAAATCAGAACCAATGTAAGTATGCATGAAGGCTTTAACAAATAAAAAAAACTTTCTAACATTCCACTTGTGATACTTCTTTCTCCTTTCCTTAAATAAAAATGTTACTCAAGTTTATTGACGAAACACTTCACCTGAAGACATACTAGATGTTAATGGCTACAGTAAATGACTCCAGACACTTGGGAGGGGGAAGAATATCTGTCTCTGTCTAATCTGGTTTTATTTCCGATTCATCCTTTTCAAATGCAACTATCATTTTTTCAAAGATGCCATGTAAGAAGATGGATTAAAATAGTTTCAAAAATCTAAATCTAAGGCTGCTCAGAACATGTTTTTATGTGAGCACACAAAAATGAGACACCATGCACCTATGATTACTTTGATGTAGTGTAATTAAAATGATTTTTAAGACAAAGTTGATATATAGTCCATATCTATGTATTTATAGATGTATGTATGTATATATGTTCAACTTTACTTCCCTGTCATCTAGCACTACACATTTTTGTTTGTTTTATAATATCATGAAGGAGAAAAAACTACGATAACTTTCAAATTTAGGAGAATGTGCAACATTAAAGGTTCAGGTAAAATAAATATGTATTAAAATCATTAACATAGCCTTAAAACTACTAATTTATGAACTATGAGTCCAAAATACTACAGTCTCACTTTATACCCCTAAGCCAATACCAACCCAATTAAAGGCTAAAGAATACACAATAAATAACATAAACTTTGAAGAAAAATACATTGAATTATTCTCAAGAACTTTTTTCAAATTAAAGCAAGAAGAGTTCATCCATGGTACCTGCATACAGATAAGAAATTAATCTCTTTGAATCCTGAGCAATACAGAGTTTTGTGCCTCCAAACCCCAATGTTTTCAGTAAAAGATCATATGAAACCGTTGTGATGCCAGTTCTCACTGGTCAAGAGAATGTTATGTCTGTTATTATCGTCAATGTATTTTTTTCTCCTGCTGCACTATTTTAACATCTTTTATTAATGCATTTTAAACCAGTAAAGATGCACTATCATCCTTAATGCTGTAAAATATATAACCATGGCACTAAAAAACAGTAAATAGATGAAACTTGTTATAGAGCTAGAAAGAACTAGAGTTAATGGAATATGCCCTCTCAGCTGTATTTCCAGCACTTCTAACTCACTTCAGTTTTAAAACAAGACATGGATGAAAAACACAAATTTTAACTAATTCAAAAATCCCCTTGTCAGTAATTTAATATTGCTGCCTCTTACGCAACGATGTCAGGAACTGCAGCATGCCTAAAGCTAACCTCACGCCAATCATTTTCCAGCATTGTTCCAGTTTCAAAAAAAAAATATCTCCCACACACTGCGCTGAATCAAACAGCACATTCAAGAGCCATAACGCCACGCTGCCAGCTGCAGTCACAATGAAGGCTGAGCAGGAGCACACGAGGCGATTTCCTGTTGCCTTTGTCTGTGCCGTCACACCCCGCGCAGCGCCGGCCCCGCCGCCCAATTACCGCGATTTGTGCCGGGCGGCTGAGCAGCAGCGCAGCTCTGCGGCGCGCATTACTTCCATGTCACTAACGGGGCCCAGCCACGACCGAGCATCCCCCCGCGGCTGCAGGGCCCGCGCCCTGCTCTCCCAGCCCCAATTCCCACACAGGGACAATGTCAAGGCAAGGGAAGGAGTCTGGCAGACTCCCAAATGACGCAAACACCGTGACAGCAGCAGCAGCAGCCACAAAACTGCTCTCACTTGAAGGTCACTGATAGTAGTGAGACTCCACAAAAAACAGCCCGTGGTACAAGTTTTCCCTACAAAAGTAGCACTTTTCAGTGGTGTCAGCCAAATGCTTTTTTTTTTTTTCCTTAAATTTTCAATTTTTAATTTTTTATTTAATTGGAACTCCATAACCTAAACGTATGTGAAAAGGGAATGCCGGTATAAAGACAGTGAAGATTAGATATTAATACCTTTACCAAATCCAGCTGGAAGGTCAAATCTAATCCTCTGGATATGACAGTCTTTCCCTACCAACAGGTATCTCCCCAGATATTTTATTTCCACAGCACAGTCTACTACTACTACTACTACTACTACTATTATTATTATTATTACCATTATTATTTCTATTATTACTATTGTTATTATTACCCAAAAATACAAAAATAACAATACATTTCCTTAGGTCCCCATTATATTCAACACTTAGCAATGACTGTGTCAACAGAGAGCACTCTTCTAAGAATTATTTTAGTCATTGAAATCAAATCAAAAGCCAGCAGTGCAAATAGTGAAGAAAGCAGTTTCAGAGATTGACAGCGGTGAGGATGTTAGCTTCTGTCTCCAAAATTAAAAACTATTTTCAAATTCAACATAAAATTGCACTTAACCTGCTTAATTATCTTTGCTGCTAGAGCAATTATAGAGAATTACTGAAAAATAATCAAAACTCAAATATGTATTTCCTTCTCTCAGCTGATCAGTTTTTCTAAGCAAGGGCATTCCTGTGTGGTTTTGAATCTGTTTGCCATCTCAGAGAAACTTGATGTCTCTTCAAAAATACCTGACCACATCTTTAATGCATGCAAATTATACTAGCAGCTTTTGAAAACATTTATCTGCTACTTCTCTGTCTCAACTTACTCTAATTCAGACTTACTCACACAAATAGATTTCCTCCCCTCTGAAGGCCTAAGCAAGAAAAACAACAGCTTTTTAACACTTCAGAAGAGTTCTGGTGTAAATCAGAAGAGCTGAATTTAAGTCCTTTAAAGAAACAACAGTTCTCCCTGCCCAGAGATCTAGCTGCGCAAATCTTCCTGCTGCTGTTCCTGACCCTTTTCCCAGCCAGCACAGCTGAGGCTGAATAGGGCTTTGCAGGAAAGTCCAGCAGAACCTCTGTCTGACAGGGTGAGCCATGAGACTCTTCCAGCTCTTGTGCCAATAGAAATCTAAAATTATTAGTTCTGCATCAATATATAATCAACAAAATTATTTTTACCTACCAAGTTCATTGAAAACAACAGGAGATTATTCTAAATTGTCAGAAACCTATAAAACCTACTAAAACTTGATCCTCCTTTGTCAGGAAAATCCCCTTTATAAAGGCCCAAAGACCTCAGCATTTTTCAGAATTAAAGCCAGGACAGGCACTATTTCTGAGTTGTGACATTATTTTTTTTCTCCAGTTTTTGGTAATGTTAGGCATTTTGTCCCTATATGGTGGATTAAAAAAATATTTTTTTCTTCTGAGCTACCTTCAACTGCTCCTTCATTTCAGCCAGGAAACTCTCAGCTGTAGAGCTCAGAGACTTTCATCCCCCATGCCATGTGTTGCAAATTGTTAATGCCTACTTTAGCTGTCAGAACATCTGCAGAATTGGGAATGATTTGCTTTCTTCCCTATTTTCACAGCAGACAGGTCAACGTAAGGTATAGACATGCCTTTCTGCAGGCTGCCTTCCCACATTCTCCAGAGGAGCTGCACTTGTTCTCATTCCAGACCTCCCTTCTCAGAGCTCAAGGACGTACCAAATAATGTTCACATATTTCAGCTCTGGCTAAGTCAAAGTCACAGCTTTAATGCTGAGGTTGCTGTGTACAACAAAATTAAGTCTTTAAATTGCTATTGTTGTATTTCCGACCTAAGATTGCAGCCAAAAGATAAAATCTTGGTGTTTTCTCTTAAAATAAAACTTCATCCAAATGCAATTTTGCAATAAAACTTGAAATTACAAGTTAATGGCAGAAATATAAATAGAGAAGTTAAACCCAACTCTTAAACCAAAACCTTTTCATTCCCCCCATTTCTTTGTATTGGAATATTAATTTTTAATGCAATTTTTGACTAAGATGTTTTCTAAAAAATTGGCAGAAAGTCTGCCAAGACACTTTGTATTACACTTCCACAAAAACTTACTTAATAGATTTTTTTTTTGCTCTGGTCTAACTTTGTGTTTGCCTTCTAGATGATGACAAGAAAATCTGGTTCAGAATTTATTCGAAGAAATGACTGGGGTTTATAAGTAGTCATCACCACTCTTGTCCAATCCATTTCAGGTGGAGCTATGGTCATCCTCTCCTGAAAGTCCTAAAGGAGCTTTTTTTGTTTCATTCCCTTTTCCATTGCCAGGTAACAGGTTTGCATTGGCAACTTTGTCACCTTCCTTTGGAGTTTCCTAGTGAGACCTTTCTAATATGGAAGAATTTCATTTGCTGCACTCAGCAGCAATTCACCCACACTCACAGGCAAAGAGCTTCTGTTTGAACGAACAGATGAAAGGGCTGCCTAAGGATTACGGCTTCAAATTTTCATATATTGTTTTATTATACATAAAAGTGATAGTATCCACAGAGCTAAATTACAACCATGATCTGCTTACAGTCCTGATTTTAATTTACTCTTAGTAACTATCCCAGAAGGTAGAGGGAAGGCTTTTCACTTTTTTGAATTTTTCTATTATTTGAAAAAGCCAAATGAGTACTTCATTTGCCAAGGAGATTATAAAATGCTCTCGAAGGACTCAGTACGTAATGTTTCCTTACCTTTATTTCAGCTCCTGCAGAGAGCTACAAATAATTGGGTTTCTACAAGAGAAAGTTTCTAAGTGTTACATAAGACTTGGCTGCCTCTGGAGCTGATAGTAATAAAAGAATAATATGATAATGCAAAATATATCTCCTGACTTCCACATAGAACAGGTTACTTTCCAAAGACTATAGCAGAATGGATACATGATTCCCAAATCCTTGAGATGAATCCCATGCTGTTCACCATGTCATATAAAGCTTCCCACAAACTGTTGACCCTCAACCCAAAAGCAGATCATTCCATTCGCAGAAATGCTTTTTAGGAATGGAGGTTGTCTTGCATCGCTACAATTTTATATTAATGTTCAACTTTAATTTAACTCATGGCCAATCCCATGTTTAACTTGATCATCTTTCTGCCCTGCCTAGGCTGTGACATTTATTAAAAAAATAACTGAAATACATGGTGAGTAAAGGTGCATCTCCTATTCCTCTGTTTCCTTCTGTCCCTGGACTATGCACAGACATTTCCTCAGTGCTATCTGCCCAAGGAGTTTTCATGAACATGAGGAAATATTCACATGCACTCAAAATAGTGACACTAAAATAAAGATGAGACTACTTTGCTTGTTTCACCGAGCTTTGAACCCAACTGCAGTAGCTAACAATCACATCAAGATGCATGTAACTATTCCAAATTTAACCTAAAAAGGTCTGATGTTAGTTCCACGCTGCAAAACAGCTCTTTAATACATTAATCCTCTGCAATCTCCTTTTAGAATAAGAAGTGATGATCCTTCATTTTCTGTCAACATCACTTTCATTTTTCTGTTCCTTTCTCTTTCCTTTTTTATCTTGTTATTCCCTTCCAAGATGTCTTACACCACTCTACACTTCCATTCATTTTCCTCAAACACAGGATCTCTTTAAGTATGCAGAAATTGGTTGTAATTCTAGACCGTACAATGCTAAGAATTGAGATTTTTGTCCAAATAGTAGTTATCAATGCATTTAAAATCAGCAGGTTTTCCTTCTCATTTTGTTTCATCCAATTCATTTCAAGCTATCAGCAGGATGACAGCCTTATTGTCACAAAAAATATAGTTCCTGGGAAAGGACTTTTGAAGTGTCTTCAGTATGGGAATTAAAACATCCCCTGTAACAAGGTAGAATTGGTTGGAAATGTGCCGGCCCTTAAATCAGTACAGAAAATTAAGTGGATATACAGGTTACATTTATTCTGGCAAATTCATCTCAGACCTACAGTTCTTCATGTATTTTTAAATGCTTACGAGCAGAACTGTTCAGAGCTGTCAGAGCAGAGCTCTGAGCTGCACATACAAAGCCAATACCCAGGGTTGCCACCCTGGGCTGGACAGCGAGGGCTGCAAGGGCAGCTCCATGTTTGGTTCTGAACAGAATTCCCTCTGACCAAAGTACAGACCATGCACCAGTAGGGTGGAGGGAGGGTTACAATGAGCCAGAGCAAAGGCTTCTCCAGGACACTCCCAGTCTATCCCAGCAAAAAACCCAATATTCCTGAAACACTTGCCCTAGGAAGGGTCTTAGGTCTGCTGCTCATCACACTCTGTGCTGCATTATGACAAATACAAAATAAGCAGATAAAAGGTAATTTGTTTATTCTAAATGATTGGAAGAAATTCTACACGCAGTTTGTGCAGAACCTTATCTTCCATTTTCAACTTTTAAGCCGTTTCTCTGGGACTGTAAATTCCTCCTGGGAGAGGCCATATATTGCATGCATTTGCAGAGTCTCTTTCTACAGCAATAACAATAATTGTTATTGTTGCTATTATTAATAATAAAAGCCCAGCAGTTGCAGAAGAGAGGGTTCCCTTAGGAACCTTATAAGGATCTTGGTGGCTGAAAGCTGGGAGTTTTCCAGGGAACTACATTAGCCAAGTCAGTTTGCCTGAAGCAAAGATGAACAATCTGCAGGCCATGCTGTTTGCCCAAAATCTGATTAGAGCTCCTCAGGTTTCATTTTTGAATTCACCTCGTGTAAAGAAACTACACACAGTGAATTCGCGCAACCCTGAAAGGCATTTTCAGCTGGAGGAGTATGTGAATTATCTTCTTTTTAATTTTCTTGTGCACATAGAATTTTTGGGTATTGACCCTCCAACCAAGTGCAATGGATGATGCAATTACTGTATACTGAATGACAGATAATTTTTTAATTAAAGCCTTTTTACTCTTTGCATCTCAGGGCTCTGAGTTACAATTCAATTCCAATTAAAAAATTACTGTACCACCTGTAAGTCAAGGTACAGTGCCTGCCCATGTATTTAGCTGGTGGGTAAAAATGCTATCATTTGACTAATTTTAGCCAACAATTAAAAAGATTTCATGAGAGAATCTCTGGCTGATATGACTTCCAACACGGTGTTCATTTTCTCTCCCTTGTTTCATGCAGTTAATACCTCAGTAAGTGTTAATAACATTTTTAGACAATTCATATAGTGCTGATTCATGGATTCACAGCGATGCTTTGCCAGCTGCACACACTATTGCTTCTTTACTGCTTTCTGGGGTTGATCTCTCTGAACACTTAAAATATGCCACAATAGAGTTGTGACTAGTTTTACCACAGTATATCATGATGCTACTAAAAAAGGTTTTTTTCGAATTCCTGAATCATTTTTCGAAAAAGACTGTCAGTGAATTAAAATATTTGCACTAGAAGAACTGGAACAAGTTCATCAGATATGAAATTAAAGCCCCTAAAATCTGAGTCTTTATGAGCACAACTCCTGCTGGCATCCATTCATAACACACCACTTCATTCAAAAAGCTTCATCATATTTTTGCTCATAACTCTAAAGGGCAGCTAGGTTTAAATGTAATTTACTGGAAACTCTGACATTAACAAAATGCCTCCAAAAAAGAAACAATGATATAACACTGAAATAAAACATACAGAGAGGACATAAATTCCTGTCAGTCCTGGGAGAAATTTTAACTTTGTGAGTTGTATGCTCAGCTAAAATCCAAATATTCTAAAATAAAAGCTCCACTAATTTGATGCCACTACAGTCTAACTAATTGCACAGACCTGCTATTCCCAGTGTGCTCACTATGAACTTTCTCTGGGCACAAACCATGGTTTGAGGTGTAGCCTGGACCTGCAGTCTGAGCCACAGAGTGGGGAGCACGAGGACAGGGGACCGAAGCACTCACGCCTTTCCTTGGCTCTACTCTTCCACTTGTAATGCAATACCAGCTCTGTGGCTCGTTTCTCTCTCTGCATCACAGATATAACAAAACACAATTTCAGGGGTTGAAGTTGTACTGCATTTCATGAGGCATTTGAATATTGTAGAACTGGGCTGGCATAAACAAGGAACAGTGGCAAAAACAGAGTTCACCAGGAGCTACAGCAATGTGGCACGAACTAAGTGGCAGGTACTTGGATTTTTTCTTAATTTCAGTGCATTTTTACTATTTAAGGACTGGCAACTAATATCAAGGAATTTAATATATTTTCAAAACCACCATTTATTCTTGAAATTTGTTCATCAGCAGCTCTGAATGCTGTAAAAAGCAGCAAACCTGCTTTAAATGAATGCTGAAGTGAAGCAGCAATGATGCTGGAGCATTACAAAAACACTGGTGGTGTAGCTCTTATGTCTCACTGTTAGTATTGTTACAGAGAATAAGTCTTCTGATCAGTGGCTCCCAGCTTTAAGAAATAATGATATATTTCTAGATAATCGACTGCTACCTATTACCATACTTTTGATGTGGTGGAACAGTCATGTGCCTTATTTTCCACGTCCTCAGGGTATCCTGGTTAAATGTCGCATGCATTTTTCTCCCATGTTAAGAAAACAAAACCTGCATATTAATTCTTTTTAAGGGAGGCATAAAATGCAATAAGAAAGGAACATTGATTATTCTATTAATCTATAAACTACTCCAATAGACATATAAATAATACTGGAAAACTGTAATGTAGCTTTAATTAACAGCAGTACTCCCCCCGTCTTATAACAGTCTTGATAGATGAAACCTGCAGCAATCAATCTGACTGCTCTGAGAGCAGTTTAAGTTGATCCACAACAAAAGACATAAAGTTAAAAAGCCAGAATATCACACAATTTTTACAAGTATTTTTTTCTTTAAATTAAGATCTCTGCATCACTGACCAGGTTTCTTAGTAGACAAATTATAAACAACTCTCTGGAAATGTAACCAAGATCATTGGTTACACCAAGGTGTCCAAGAGTTCCATACACTCCTCCATGTCTGTTCCAAATATTAGAATAGAATGACAAAGAAATGCACTTTTCTAACTCCAAAATGCTTGTGCTTCAGTTGTCCAAATCTGTAGCTCAGCAAGGCAATCTACCTACAAAATGTTTGCTATCATGGTCCCAAAAGGCACAAATCTTATAAAGGAAAGAGCAATGAATGCATTTCACACAGTATTAGCAGTTTCAAACAGAAAACAAAATTATCTAGAGAAACAATCAGTTTATTTTACACTTCAGGGCTATTTGTTGAAAGGAGGAAACTAGAATTAACTCGTTTTATTTACTATGAAAAATAAAAGAAACACAGGGCATTGCAAATTTGATGATTGTTTGCTAATTTTCTATTCCTACATCCCATTTATTTCTGTGTATATATATAAACTGTATTCATAGATTTTACTTTACATTCATTATATGACATTTAAGAAAATATATCCTTCTCTCAATTACTTCTCAGCCAAATGCCAAAGGTTCAAACATACAAACTGAACATGTCTATCCTGACAGCCAGATAAGACTGAGCTTTTGTACTTTACATTATATTTAGCAGTGAGTCAGGTTTGGTTCATTTTGCTCTATGAAGTACCAAGCTATGCCCTTAAATCTATGACATTTTTAGAAGCCAAATATATCCAGTGTTACTCAGAAAGATAATTTTTGATCAACCTGTTTGCTTGAAAGTACATTAGAATTGGTCAAGATTTCCAGGGTTACAGCGAAGAAATTCTTACTCATGTTGAGATGCCACGAAAAAGACAATTCATATCTATTCTGTATTTAGGAAAAAAATCTGTTTAGTTGACTGTGATGTTTACATACTTCGTGGATGTAATGTTTTGCGTTTTGTTTGTTGTTTTTTTGGGGTTTTTTTTGTGATCCCCATTACAACTGAGGCTAAATAAGATCGTCCAACCACACCAGATTACAGCTGTCCAGGTACCAGCACTGCAAGGCACAATGCACTCCCCGGGTGTCCCTGTTCCTGGAGCTCCTCTCCTGCACACTCAGATGTCACCCAGCAGTACTTGGCACAGAAGCAGGGCCGTTCATTCCCCATGGCTCTCCTAGAGACTGAGCAGGTTATGCTGTGTGGATAAACATGCTCCAAAAAACCTTTATCTCCATGAGTACAGAAGTTTAGCTGGAAGTGTTGCCCAGAACAGGTCTTGCCCCAGTTTTGGTGTAGCCTTGGATGGTGTGGGGCTTTGTCGGAAGTGGTTGGATAAAGGGGTGCAAGGAAACACTCTTGTATGGGAACCTGTGTAAATATTGTACTGAAAAAGCTAAATTAGACCCTTTCCCACTCTCCCCACCTTAAGGCCTTACATTGATAACAGCAATAGGAAGTAGAAAGTGATTTTTTATTATTCCTGTTATCATTCACATTAATGCCATATCAACAGATCTGGTAGCCCAAACCATGAGCATAATGGTTGGAAATCCTGTTTACATTTAGTGCAAGCTCTTCAAATGGCCTTGAAGAATGCAGGGCATTTTTCATAAAACAGAAGTCAGGTGCAGGAAAGAATAGCTTCTAGTCAGGTGTTTAGGATTCAGTTATCCCTAGCTGTTGTACCAAACACCCTCATGTATACAGTCTGGATATATTCCTCCTTCTGATATTCTTTGCATCATTTTTGTTGGCCAGGGAATGTTTCCCTGACATAGTTTTAACAATCTCACAATTAATTTGTCTTCATTTCATTGTGTCCTTAATAACACTATGTAGGCAACAGATTTCAAGTCTTTCCAAGTGGAATGAAGCAGAATTGAGCTCACATCCCTAATAAATTGTTTATTGAATATTTATTTTTACTTGGATCACACAGCGCTTGTGAATCCGCTGGTGGTAAAGCCCATGCTTACATGCTACAGCACAACATTTATTGAAGCAGCTATTCTTGCCAAATCTATATTGCATTTATAAATCTTCAAAACAAGCCCTGGTAAATGTCACTTCTTTTTAAATGCCTGGCAGAATCAATGACAAGTGATGCTGCCTTTGCCCTTGAAGAATTCACGTGTTTGGATCTCAGTCCAAGTTCTAAAAAGCTGTTCAGAAACACACACAACATGCAATGCACCAGAGGCACTGAGGAAAGAAAGGAAAAGTAACTCTAAATGCAAAAGTTCAATACAATCAGGAAAGCTTTTCTATGGCTTTTTGAGACTCTCATTATAAGCTCTGTGAAATACACTACTTTAAAACCCATTACCTTCTTTGCATTCTGCATTGGAATATTTTGCAGTGGTCATCCATGCACTACCCAAAAGCAATCAGCTCATTTTGATGTGGCTTTAGTGCCTCATTAGGCACCTTTTGAAATAAGTATATTTAAACTAAAAATCCAAATATAGAATTATAATACCTAATTCTAAAAAAATGTAGACAGTATCCTGGTATAACATCAGGCAATGCTACGTGCTGCGTATTTGTGTTTCCTAAGTATGTGTCCTTCATATTCTGAATGATAATTCTGATTTTTTTTAACTGCATCCCCAACTTCCAAGAGAACGAAAATGCAAAAGCTGAGCAATACAATAAAAAAATGTTATATGTCCTTTAACTTGCTGCTGCACTTCTTGCATGCTGCCAGTGAATTGTGGAACAGTCTGCTCAGTGTCAGTGGGATGCCCATCTCCAAAGAGCGGAGCTGCTCTGTTAGCAGCACCGTCCAGATTTGCTGTCATGCCTGACATGGCACAACCCAAATGCTTTTCCAAGGAAAGCACTGCAGCGTCCTCGTTTTCCATCTGGTTTTGTAACAGTCATGGTTTAAAAGAGTGTGGGGTAGTCTAGTCAGGGCTCTGAATTATACAGCAAATAGTATTCTTCAAGAGCATGTCAGCGGGCTTAGGCTAATGACATGTTGCTGTGGCAGAACTGCAACTATATCATCTTTTTGCCCACGGTGGATTTCTCAGAGTTAGGGGAATTTCCCTGAGGAGAAAATGCTGTCAGCACAGGGCAAGGAAAGAGACCAAATAAAGAGAATCCATGGAGATCCAGCAGAGAAAAGTCTCTTTCCTTCGGAGTTATAATCCCCACAGCCCCTTATACCCTCCAGCCACACAGAGTCTCCCTCCTTTCATAAGACTCTTTTCTTCTGGGGAGAAACTGGATATGTGATTCTCCTGACTTGACCCACAGCTATCTTCAGGGTACGTCCCTCACTAGCCAGAACCAGCATCTCTTTTCTTTTTAGCAAAACCTACATTTGTTTCACTCTCAAATGGTGCTGGATGTGTTAATTAAACAGAAAATAATTGGCAGAGCTTGTCATAGAAATGACACTGCAATGATAGATGAGATCTTGGGACAATATTAATTGATAAAATACAAAGTGAAATGAAAAAAAAGATTCATTCAAATCAAGACTTTCTGCTTATTGGTAGAAGTCATCAGAGTTTAAAAAAAAAATAGTCTCCATCTTTTGGTGGCTGTCAGGCTGCTAATTGCCTCAGAATGGAAAACTGGCTTTGAAATGGGAGTAGTTCAATAGGAACCAAAAAAAACCTACAGCCTAGATGGCTATGATGAGCAAAAACGACTTCTCAAGCATACATCCAGGAAAATGAAGGACAAAAAGATTATGGGATACTTTGCTACTTTTTATTTCCAAGTTAAACAAAGTACATTCCCACTCCACCCCCTCAACACCCCCCAAAAAAGAATAAATAACCTACCAGCAACTTTACCCTATTCAGTACCATCCCTGGGGATGGTATGTTGTAGTAGGCATGAAAAGGTTTCTTGGGCTACACGAGACTTTAGAAAATGTGATTATTACATTAATGCATTGTTTTATTCTAAATAAAAGATAAGTCCACCACTTTTACAATTTAGATTTGTGTTTGATGTCTGCACACAGTGATTTGTACAGCTTATAAAAATGCTTAAGCACATACCACTTCTTTTCCTCTAATCCCTGTATGCTTTGTTAAATAGTTGTCTTAATGCAACAACAGCAGGATATTTTGGATCTTAACAGGAGAGATGGATTACATGGCAGCCACTAAATATTGGCAAAAGCATCACATATGGTACAAAGTTTTCAAATGTGTAATGCAAAGAGTCTTTCATTTCATCCACTAACCCGGAAGATATCTTAGCTGATAAAAAGAAATATTCCAGCTCCCTGTTTGAAAATTACTGAAAGCCAGGTGTCCAGATGCTGGAAAGCTGCCCTTTCATCAGCTCTCTTTGGCTATGTGACAGTGAAGTGAGAACCTGTTGGAAGGAGGAAATGATTCTCTGAAAGTTCCTTCCCAGTCTGTGGCATTGACTCCATAAAACTGTAACTGACAGCCTTGATTTGGAATGATTTGGAATAATTTGGGGAAATATTTAATGTTCCCTAAGTGCAGTGAATTAAGGGGTTAGAATAAAGTGGGAGGGAAGAAACACAACCTGTTGGTTGGTGCATGGTGTGGATTGCAATGAAATCTAAATCTGATACAATTTACTATTACATAAGAATGTTTACTCATCTCATATTCTTCACAGTGCTCCCTGTATGTCCTAAAAAATGTTTAGGCTTGTATGACAGCAATGAAGTGTGACAGGTTCCTAATCTGCAAAACAACTGAAAAATTATATTTTTTACAGAGGCAATCCCACATTTGCCTGCTGCCTGATTTAGAGTTTCCATCTGGGCAGTTGGCAGTCATTCCCTACAGTTCAGGCTACCTTGAAACACAGCACAGAGGCTTTGGGCAAACTCTGAGTTAGATACTCAGTAAGAGAAGAAAAGTTTCTCCCTAAAATCACTTCAATTTTCAGATATTTCAATCAAATGAACAGCAGTTTCATTTCCATTATTCCAAAAACAGAAATCCAGAAAACCACTTGAAAGCTGAAATTATCATCATCGGACGTTTGTTGTGTCCTAAATCTCTAGATACAATTTGAAATAGACAGGCTTAGTCCATTCATTTCTCCTCTATCCTTTCTTCATCTAGAAACAGATTTTATTAAGAGAGTTGAAAAAAAGAAACTAAGAAATCTGTGTAATGAAGAGGAAAAGCCATTATTTCTAGTGGCTTTCTCTGAACATCACTGTTCTCTGAATTACACACAAAAAAATGGAACTGCAGGTGCCTTTTCCTCTTCCTGCTTCTGTCACCATGTTGTTAATTCCTACTGCGAAGCCACTGACCCTTGAAATTATTTTCACATGCCTGGAAAACACACGTGGCTTTTCCTTACCTTTATGTTTCTAGAATTGTTCCTTCAAAATTTAGTGTGCCCCCTTGAAAATACTAATTCACACAGGTGAATTAACAAATACCAAATCTTGGCCTTTGTTTTAGCCTCAGAGACCTAAAACCCCAAATGATGGAATTCTGAGTTCAGCTTGCATTATTCCTCACTAGAAACGTAAAACCAGCTTCAGCACACGTAACACTGCTGCAGCTTAAGCACAGCAAGATACACCCTGAACTTTCAAATCCCTTCTTATATTTGTACAAGGCAGGCTATGAAAACAGACACCTCTAATGAATTCACTGAGAAATCCTCAGTAGAAGTAGCAACGGCAGACTTGGAGCTATAATATTTAAAGCAACTGCAAAATTGTGCTTTCATCAGAGAAGGAACAAAAGCTTTGTTAGTTTTGAAGCGTACATTTATATTCAGCATAATAATTCAAAGTATCATTGCCTGCCACTATTAGGACACAGAGGTCAAATATGGCAAGTAAAAAAAAAGATTACATTCACAAGCTATACAAAAGAGAAAATAGGCTCAAATTGTATGAAGTGCAGTGACATTATTTAAATGTCTTTGTTAATCAGGGTCCTGACATAAGAGATGGTGCTGAGAAGAATTTGCTCTTCAGACTCTTCTCAGCATGGGTCAAATCTGCTTAATATTCCAAACGCTGAGTCTAGCTGAACTGCGTTACCCCTTTATGATCTCTCATCTATTTTTTTTTCCTCCTTTGAATTCAAGATGCACTGGTATTTTCAGTTTTCATCACAGCTAAAGGGCAGGCAAGTTATAGTATAAACAGTGAAGTTCCTTTCATGCCTTGTTTATAATGATTTATACATTATATAGCTGTTAGACCTGCAGAAATTTTTGTAGAAATTCAGAACACACACAAAAAAAAAAAGAACTTTGGGAATGTTTACCTTCAACCTTATGTATTTTCTTTTTCAGTTGCTCGATGAGAGAAAAAGTATAGGAACATCTGCTGATTCCCACATGAGAAAATAAGAGTAATCTAGTTTCCATCCTATAGAGTCAAAAGAGGGTGACGCCCATGCAAAGAAAAAAGCAAAGAACAGTGGGGCCCTCAGAGAATTTAAGGTACAGATGCTTCTATGTACTTATCTACACCAACATCCCACTTGAAGTACACCCATGAGGGCGATGAAGGATGTTTCAGGTGGTCAATTATTACTCTTACATGGAAGAATAGAAAATAAATAAAAAGACCAACGTCAAGCAAGTGGTACATCTTAGCCAGTAAATTGGTCTCCCCATTCACCAGCACTGTTTGTGGAAAGCAAAAAAGGATTCCCTAAAATAAAAGTTAGCTCTGTTCCTCCTGTTGGCCCCATACTGGAGAGGATGTGCTCTGCAATCACAGGAACAAGACCTTGTGTTCTTCTATCGTTCTTTCTTCCCCCAGCACTCATGTAGCTCCCCCAGCCATCCACAAGCTTTATCCCTGCTGCTTTCCCATCATCCAGACTTGCTACCTGAGGGCCCTGGAGGCTTTTTTTGGTTCCCTGCCAAAATACTCGATCCATAAAAGACTTTCTCCCATTTCAAACAAGACATACAGCGCACTGAGGGGACATGAAAGAGCAGCTGGCCAGTTTATTTTGATTTATTGGAAACATTATGGGATTGCCCAAAGGCCTTGGTCAGAGTCCAGTTGTGCTCAGAGCTGTTCCAGCCTGTCTGCAGCAGTGCAAAGCAGGAAGATAGATGAGGTTGCTCAAGACAAGATGAGCTCCAGCCCACCAAAGACAACTGTTTTCACAGTGGGGATTTAGGAAGGGCATATTACTATAATGACCAACTGCACAGTTGTTGAAGATTTTGATAGCCTGCCCTAACTGAAAGATTTGGGAAAGTGCAATGACACAAATCAGACTGTCCGATATGACCCTTTCAGGCATTCAGATAAATGAACTAAGTTTTCACACTACTGACCAACATTTGTTAAAAGCTAATTTCCAAAATGCTCCTGTTCAGAATAAAAACCAATTCAATCCTAACTACTCACTTCCCAGAATACCATATCCTGTATTTACAGTTAAAGGTTGTTTCTTAAATTGCAGAAAGAGTGGGGAATGCCACTTCAGCTCTGAGACAAGTTCACCAAACCAGTGTAAATCACTAGCATCTCCACCCATGATGCAGAAAGAGGGTGGCATATTGATCAGGTGGCTAGGGTTAGACAACAGAATATTTTCCATGTTTTCAATAGGTTTCATATATATTTCATTATTTCTTGCCTGTGGCTCTGATCCCTGCTGTAGACATCAGCCCCAGTGAGCGCTCAGGGACTATAATTAGAGCTTTGCAAGTTAGAAGGAGACACCAAAAGTGTTGGAAAGGTTGAATATGTTTTAATACCTTCTTCCGTGACCAACACAGGTGGCAATAGCCAGGTGCTGTAGCTGAGACACTTCTGGGAGGGAGAAGGGTGCCCAACATGGTCTATATACAAAATAATAAAAATTCACTCTGTTTTATTAGAGCTCAGATACTTGCACTTCATTTATTTGAAAAGCTCTCAGAAGAACAAAGTAAAATATAAAGAACAGATCACAAGAAGAAGAGGGAGATAACATGAGGAAGGATTTTGAAATAGAAAGAGGGAAAAGAGGTTTAAACATATTTCTTCCTCTCCTTCTTACAATTTTCTTCATGGTGGTTTTACCTTTTTCAGGACCAGCTTCAGACGGGGAGTATTTAAGTATCAAAAAAGAACTCTTCCCTTCAGAGAACCAGTTTCACTAAATGTAATGTTGACAGGCACTGTACAGCTACAGTGTGTATTTGGGAAGACATAATAAATACGATCTGAAAAGGTCACATCTCACACAGGCACCTTTGACGACTCATGCAGACTCTCAAAATACAGCTCAGAAGTAGATACAGTAACACATTTCTTCCCTCCAGCGTTCACAGTAAGTAGGGTTTCAAAACCACTTAAATTTCCTATTAAAAATCTCAATTCAGGAATATACCCCACTTTGATTTAACACATTCCTAGAAAGGCAGTTGTGCTCCTTTATTCCATGCAGCAGTCCAAGTTCAATATAGAATTATTTATTTTCATAACAAAAAAAAAAAAAACAAAAAAAACCTACAGTTTTCAAAAGAAGAAATGAATAGGCAGCAACACATTTATGACATCTTACTCCTCCTTGCTCACACCCTTCTGCCATTAAATATTTAAGAGATTAATAACACTTCAAATTATAGAAAAACAATAAAAGAGTGCAGTGTTTTTAAATAAAAATGACATGTGGCTTGATTTCTCTTCTTTTTCCATGGTTAGCTTAAATTGGGATTGAAGGGGTTAATTTATTCCCTGAGACAGGAGACCTTAAACAAGCTTGCTGGTTATGTAGGCACGTCTGGGTTGCTAGGAGTTTAAACTATCAGCTTGCAAATGGAGCTATTTCAGATCCCAGGTGATCCAAAGAATAGGTCTCCTCGTGCACTAAGCGATGCAGGGATTATGTGGAAAAAAAAAATAGTATGTGATCCTGTAATCAGACACTGCACTGTAACACATAAGCAGAAAGATGCTGAATTAAGGCAGTGTACGAAATGTCAGAATTACTTTTTTTTACCTTCTGAGTGCTTGATTTGCAGTCCCAGAAGGGTTTTTTTAATAGTATTTTTAATATTTAAAATTATTTTGTATAACACACACGTAATATGATACGGTACTGGGTAATAATGACACCTCTGGTGTGCAGCTCCTGCTTTTTAACTGTCCCAGTATTTTTCTTATTCAGACATAGATATTCCAGTGGTTAATAATATAATATCTTCTGTATATCAGCTCACTCATGCATATGACCATTTGATTGCCTCACATACACTGTTTAACCTAATTATCATGAACACTGATGTCTCAAGAATTTTCTGTGCCTCCAGGATCTGCGCTGTGGTGAACAGACATTACTCTCTAGGTGATTTCTGAGCTTGGTCACAAGGCAGTGAACCTGTGCCACTTGGCTAAGCCAGGTGCATCCTTGATAAACACTGCTGAACCACTGCCGGCAGCGCTCTGTGCCCTATGATATTGTTTGCATTAAAGCGAAGGCTACAACATCTATAGCATAAGAAGAGCAGGAGCTTTGGGGAAAAGGGAATTGGTGCTGTGGGGTTTTTCTAATAATTTATACAAGCGTGAGAAACACCACAAACTACTTAGTACGTCGAGGAAAAAAAAGTAGGCTTGAGTTTAGCTGACAATGAAAGTAATCAGAACCTGTCACACAGTGTATAAAATATGTTCAAATGCATACTTGACTTTAATTTATTGGTGCTAAAGCTCCCACTGAATTAAACTGGAGTTCAGGGTGCTAAGCACCCCTGTAAATCAGAAGCTTCGTGCACATGCAATTGCAGTCCTGGGCTGCCTGTTCAACAGGAAATCACTTTTATCATCACAGTGGCTCGAGGAGAGAAGCCCATGACCAGAATGCTTTTCTTATCTTCTAAATCTGTGACTCTGGGTAAACTGTTTCTACAGGAAATAAATCTGTAAAGGTGGCATCAATTATTACAGTTTCAATTAAGGTATTGGAGATGCCATGCAAAACAGAAATGACTAATATGAAAAGGGAATAATGTACATTTTTTAGTTAGAGAAGAAGTAATTTTTTTTTAAATTATTTACCCAGGATATTTATTCTCTTTAACAAAGGAGATGACAGTATCCACACATGATAAAAATCTTCTCTCTTCCTCTTCTAGACAAAGGTAGAGACACAAGGCTGGTTTTCATATTCAGGCCCATCAGTTATTAGTTTTGCTACACTCCCAGCTCTTGCCAAAAGTCTCAGCTTTTCCCTTTTCCTTAAAAATCAATGTAAAAATCCTTAATATGTGATTCTGAACTGAGAAACTACAGAGATTGACAATAGGTGTGTGCTTGTACAAGTGTTTAGATCACCACAAATTAACAGCTTGTGCACAATTATGCTAAAACATGTTCATGTTTTAGCCTACATCATACATGATTGTTGGGTTTTACATGAAGCAAACCAACAAAGTATCTGATTTGTAATTGTTTAGGGTCAGTACAAGGATTTGAGGAAAAAAGCAATGATGGCAAAATTAATCTGCAGAAATCATGCAGGAACTGATCCAATTTCCACTGAATTCAGCAAAACTACTCCATGTGCTATATGCACTCCATTTAACCCACCTCCCAAAATCATCAGCAAGTGGTTGAGAATGGAGGGCATTCCCTGCAAATGAGTAGTTGAAGAGGCAGTGCTGCTAATAACACAGTGTTCTACATTTATATAGGGCCTGCTTTCGCTACGCTCTGCTGCCCGGGGTGCTGTAACTGCGCCGGTCGAGGGCAATCTCTCTGGGGACCTTCTCTGATCCCCAGAACCCCATCGCAGTCACAGATAGCAGAGCCGATAGCAGCGTGAAGAGCAGGTGACCGCCGCGAGGAGAAGCCAAGCAGGGAGGACTCAGCAGCTCTGCATACCAACTAAGATTTATTTAGCTGATGGGGAGAGACTGACTGAGTCAGGCCACCAGCAGTTTCACATAGAAGGATCGAACCTCCTGCGCTCTGCCCCGAGAGACCCTGAAACACAGGTAACAGGGGGTTGTCTACCCCAAGACCCCAGGGGTGGAGGCACAAACATGACCAATTGGGAAAGCCCAAGGGTGTGGTCCAGGGGTGAGGGACAGGTTACACAGCAAACGGGAGAACAGGGGAGGGGGGTAACACCTGCGAAGGCCAATGCATGGCCAAATGACAGAGACCTTTCTAGAACTTGGGGCAGGGGTGAAAGGAGAATGACAGGGGAGAGAGAGGGATCCTCTCGCTCGACCAGGGGAAGGGACAGATAATTGACAGGGAGAGCATACAGGGTCCAAACAAGGGTACATGGAACAAACCAAAATACAATTAACCAATAAAAACCGCTGCATCAGCCTGCCACCCTCAGTGATGCTGGAATATCTAGACCCGCTGCATAAGGAGTAAAAGTCACACAAACAGGTCTGTCCAGTCATGTCCATAGCACTGACTTTGGTTCAGGACAGCAGACTATTTCTCTCCAAAACCTGCATGAAATTTTCCACTCAGACAAAAAGGGAATCTCTCTACTCTCAAGACTTGAAAGAGCAGCGTTTAACTTCATACGACTCAGATTCCTCTCATGCCCGAGTCTTTTTCCTGCCTATATTTCTCTACTTTAACTTTTCTTTCCCTCCAGTCAACTGTGAACATATATATGAAGATTAGATTTTTGGGAAGCACCTTCAACTCGATTCACTTCAGTTGAATCTTCAAATGCTCAGCCTCTTTGACTATCAGGCCATAAATATGAGAGAAGTAAATATCTGTACTCTGCAAACTCTCCCCTTCTCTCTTTGTGACAGTGCTGCTCATGGCTCCCCCAGGGACTGATTTATCCACAAGACTGGCATTTTAAATTCAACAATATGCAATTTATTTCATAGTCCTCAAAGATAACAAATACTCAGTTTTCAATTACTAAATCATTCATTTAACTTAGTATGGCTAAAAAATATAATTTTTATGGAAAGTAATAAATTTTAATTGCAAGTAATAAAAATGTAAGTAAAGAGAATGCCTGGACGTGCCACAGAGAAAATACCTCATTCTGTAAGTGAATGTCTTTAATTAATGATGGTTTCTAATTGTAACACATTATTTACAGAATTAACACTTTTTCTATCTCTCTGTTAACCCCAATTTTAAAAGTTATTTCAGCTGTGAATGATAACACTCATTTCTCTAAGTTCAGCCTTCCAGAAGCAGCAGGAAGCAGCGAGATGCTCTGGCTGCTCAAGCCCCTGCACAGAGCATTCTCAAGTGTGCACATAACTGTCTGGACTCGTGCAAAGGTTCACATTCAGACCTTTGACTGTGAGGTGATGTAGGGACTCCTGAACACCACACAATAAGAAAATGTGTCTATTAAAGTGGCAGCCCAAGTTACACCAGTGCAGTGCAGCTCAGTATCCTGCAGGTGCTGCAGTGACCACTGCTGTCCAGTTTGCAGTGCTGGACACAGGCTCGAGCACTGGCCTTGCTGTAAGGACATGGGCACCTTTCCAGGACAACAAAAGCCTTTCCAAACTCTCCCAAGTGGTCTCATCCAAAGGCCAGGCTTTGCTTAAGAGACCAGCAATGCTCCAAATGTAGGGAATAGGTTGTTCACACTGGTTGTTGCTGCACTGCTTGTACAAAACAATAAAGTATCATATTTATCAATGCTGGTGGCTGCTAGTCTGGTATTATGATTTATTACTGTGAGATTCAAAATTAGAGTCTATATCGTCTCAAAATTTACTGGTGATGATATTTCGTCAATGTAGAATAATCCTTTGCACTGTTTATTTCCCATGTTTGCCAATAATGATATAGCTTCATTAAAAAAAAATAGCATCTTGACTTTCATTTTTCATGAAGTATTATTCTGTGATTAAGCCTACTTTTGTTTCTTGTTTATTTGTTTCTACTTTCCCATTTGAATTCATCTGAATTCAGCTTCCAGCCTACTTCAGCCAAATCTTTTCTTTCTCAACTAGATTATAAAGGTAACCAATATTTTCAACACATTAAGGCCCTTCTGAGCTGTAAACAAATTGCCTCTCTTTCCTTCAGAAGTGCAGAACAGATGGAGCTCTAAATTCCTCACTATAAGCATTCTCTCAAAATTATTTTACTTGCCCATTTTTTTTACCTTCTTCAATTTGTCAACATAATTTAAACAAATGAGGGCACAAAACTGAAAAAGATATTCCAGTAGTTGCCTAACAAAATCCTTTCTCTCTCCCTAAGTCACTGTTTTAATCTGGGTTTCCATGATCCACATCAGCCTTCTTTGCACCAGCTCTCACAGAAAGTCCCAGTGAGCTGCTGACCTGGTTTGACACCTTTCTCAACAGAACAGATATTCTCACTGCAACTGCCAGCCTCCATTCTCCTTATTTTATTGGTTTTTTTCTTTTTGAATGGCCCAAGTTGGCAACAATTCTAAATTCTCTGGTAGAACGCAATTACTACTCACCATTCCAATCGTCTATTAGTCATCTGGAAGTTTCTTTACTGGCAGCTAGAATATGTAGATCTCTGACTTATTGACAAAATTGTGGATGAGAATTGAGCCAGCATCTATCCCTAAGGTATTTCACTAAAACAGTCCTACTTAGATCTCCTTATTATTTTGGGAGTGGAAAGCATTGTTATATCCAAATAAAGAGTAAAAAAATCTGAAAAATATTTTTAAAAACATGCAAAGCCTGTCTTTTCAAGGCACTGTGAACGACAGGCTTAATTATGTAGAAATGTAAAGGCTGTGTATGAAAATACCATTTGTGAATCAAAAACTGTCCTTAAAATCAGGCAGTTTCAGCAAAAATCTTATGTTTTCCACAATTCAGTGTGCGTAAGGAGAACACAAAATAATTCTGTAAAAAATAAAATTGTATGTTTATACTCATTTGGACTGCGAAGAATTAACAACAACAACAAAAAAAATCAAATAACTGCAAAATAACTGCAATACAGTATGGAAGACATAGTAGATGGAAATACATTAATGTTTCCATAATAGTGACATTTTATTCAACATGGGCTCTGTCACAGATATAAATCCTTTCTGCCTGTCTCCAGAGTCCCCAGGCCCAAAATAGCAAAAGATTAACTTTCATAACAGACTTTTTATTTTGAGGAGAGGAAAAAGGCAGAGGGAAAATGCCGTGTCACTGTGACAGAGGAAGTCCGAAAACAGATATGAGATCATAACAGGAAAAAAAAAAATTTACTATTTTTCAGATTACTAGAACTGCAGAATTCAGGGAAGCACTGAAACTTGAAGCCCATTCATTCTTCTGGATGCAGCAAATGCAATTTACAGCAATACTAAAATATTTCTTGGAGAGAAAAGCTTCTAAGAGGTATTCATGTTACTCTCCTGACTCCTCCTCAGTTCCTCCTCCTTTGCTCTCTGCTAACCTAGAGAGGTGGCCAAGACAGCACATCTCTTGGTGAAATTTGTAATATAATCAGTAAGATGCCACAAAGCTGAATATTTGATGCTGGTTTATTATTCCCATTGTGCTTCTGCAGGTTGAGTCTCCCTCCCCCCAGCTTGCTCTCTTCCCTCTCTTCCCCTTCCAGAGGCACAAACAATTTTAGCTCAAAAGCTGCATTACCTCTCATTTTATGAAATTTCTGCAAGGAATAACCTTTAACCCATACTTTGCCTCCTCCCCTTCCCCGCCAAAAGCTTTATTCATTCAATCCTTTTTCAACCTCAATTACTTCCCATTTAACAAATGGTTGGTGTAGCAGTGAAGCACTACAGTAAGAACAAAGGTTGGTGCTCCATTGCAATCTCTTCAGGGTAGAATTAACAGCAAATTCTCTATCAGAGAAAGCCACCTCTCCTCGATTTTTCTGTCACCACATTATTATTATACAGCTTGTCTCTGAAAAGAAGGCTCTCAGGGTGTCATGAACTCTCAGAGAATTTCTAGTCTGCAATGCCTTTCAGTAAAAAAGAGAATGCTCCAGAGAGAAAATAACCTTTGTGTAAGGAAAGGTTTGTTCTGCAATATTGTCTGAGCATTGGCTTTACAGGGGAAGAAATGAGTCTTTGCATTTGCATTACCAGAGTGTAGGAACTGGTTCAAAAGAATATGACTGTGCACAGCCCAAGTTGTGCTGCTCCCTTCCCTCTCTCTGAGGGATGGGGAGGCTTGAGCAGGGTTAGGCAGCACATGCAACCCCTCCTCTGCTGATACATGTCCACAGCAGAACACACACAGCTGAATTCGGAAAACAGGAATCCCGGTCACTTCAAATGGTATTCTATAATTACACAAAAAAAAGGACATGTCTCTTACATCTCTTTCCTGATCTCATTTGAAGGATAAGGAACAAATATATTCCTAATTCCTTGTCCCTCATTCCTAAATTATTCTCTTATTTTTTCCCCTGATTTTAAATACTTTAAATGCAGGCATAAATTCCTGCCTCTTGCAAGCATGTCCTACAGCAGTAGTTTGTCATCAACAGGACAGCAGCATCCTCATGGAGACAAATTAGTGATACTCCAAAAGAATCCTAAGGTGTCTTGTCTAGAAAAAATAAAGACAGCTTATAGCAAGTACCATTCATACAAATACAGACATACACAGAAACACACACAGGAAAGAACAGAGCACAGACAGAAGTGAGAGATATTCTTAAAAAACAGAGGAAATCAGGAGACAGATTACAAGCTGTGCAAATTGTTAAATGCCCTTTGAAATAAAAGGAACTCTGGTAATTAATTTCAGCTAAAGATCTGCCCCTGAGAAATAAAAAACACCTCTCAACCTGCTCAGATACTACTTTCCTGATTTATTTTAATTATACAAAAATTTAGGAGGGTTATTATTTTTATTTCATGTAACTTTATGTATTCCAAGTGGTCATTTTAAAGAATTTTGGTTTTCTATTTTATTTTAAAGTGAAAAGTTTTCTTCACCCAAATAAGAACAAGAATGTTGAAAGGTAAAAGGAAGGTGAAATGTTAATAGAGTAAACGACTTACAAATACATAGGAAAAAGTAAACAACAGGAAAAGAAAATTAAATTTTGTAGTATTCAGATTCAGGTTCAAGCTCAACAAGAAGTGTGATCAAAATGTATCCTCTCTTGAGAGTTACAGATTACTGAAGACAGTGGCACTTCATAAGCTTTTCTTAATACTGTTTACAAATTACATCCTTCTGGGAGTTAGAGAAAAAAAAAATTATACTTTAAAGGCATGCAAGTGGGTTATTAGCTAAAGTTAATGGCCACCATTCCCACATATCTGAAAGATTATTTTTTTTCCCCTGAAAGAAAAATAAACCAAAGAAAAATAGTATCAAGCTTGATGTTCTGCAAACATTTTAATAATACATAAGTCTGAGTTAGAAAGGAAAACAACTCAAAACCAAATCAATAAAGTCTGTGAAACTAAAAAATTTCAATTTAGCCTCCAGTTACTCTATGTCAGTGTTTGCTGTGTGTCGTACAGGCTACTCCACATACCTGCATGCCTAGGATATTCTTAGTGCTGTAAATCCTTTAGATGTATCCCAAATGCTGAGATAACGCTATTTAAATCTCTGGAATAATAAACAATTAAAGAAAACCCCACTACTGCTGTCATTCAGTGATACTTTAAAAATAGCACAGCTAAGCAGGTGGTGAGTAGTGATTACTGCGCTCGCTGTCACCGACTGACTGCAGATTGTGCACACAGCACATCTATGCCACGATATCCCGTTATTTTTGTTACTCATCTCCTCCCTTCCTACTCATCAACTTTACCTAAATGTGTTTTTCAGCTGTAACATGCTGAGTTTTAAACTGTAGCCTCCTTAAGGCAGGGATTATCACACTAGACTTGGCTGCTACCCCGAGAACAGATCTTAGACTGTAAACTAAACTTTCAGCCTACCACATTGGTAATCACTCCATGGCATCTTCAGAGACAGACTGACCCTTAAGGGTAAATTGATAAGTAAAGAGTTAAGCATTTTGGTTTCTGAAGACCTTTTGACAGTCATAAGTGCTGAAAAAACAAGGAAACTGGATTTGGTATGCAGTAAAAGGAGCAACCTGCAGGTCATAAAATTTTAGGTTAACCATTTGTTAAATTACCATCTATTTTAAAAATTATTTCAAGTTTGAGTGGTGTGAAAGATGAAGATAGACATAAATTAAGTACACTGCAGTTACCTGCAGCATTTCACAGTTCATTTCCAGAATATTTTGGGTCTTATACTCTGTGGCTCTTTTTTTATAAATGGTTAGTACACTTGGCCAGCTCATCATGACAGTACTTCTCCACTATGATGCAGGAGAAATCATAAAAGGCTTTTAAAAAGAAAGAAAAAATAAAAAAGGAAAAAAAAAAAAAAAAAATGAAAGGTTTTCAAAACCATTGTCAAAATGAGGGTCCAGAAATCAATTTGTAATTATCTGCCAACACAAATCTAAAGGCTTTTCTGTGATAAGGGTGGTAATACATAGGGCTGTAATGTGAATTATTTCAAAGAATAAAAGACTGATTGTCTTCATGACCTATATAGCTTTTAGTGAGCTTTAAAACAAAATTACATTTTATACTTCTCATGAATGGCTTTCTCCCTTTAAAAATGCAGGGGTTTTGTCCCATCTAGTAGGCTTTCAGCTTTAAATAGGACTTGGTTTCTTCCAATGTTGATATATTTCGTTCCACTGAAAGTGAAGGCTCTGGATTTGCCAAAGAGCTGAAGTTTCCCCTGTACAATCCTTTCCAGTGTTTTTCAAAGCACATTACAAACCATATGATCATGTTATTTTTACACAGATGCTCAGTGCTAAAAATCTTTTTTCTTTCCTAGAAAACTTTTAGCATAAAAATATGATAAAATAAATATCTCACAAGATGCAAAACCATCAGGAAATAGCTTCTCTTAGGTAAAAAGAGGTTTAAATGAATACGAGAGAAAAAATAAAAGGCTGAGTATTTGCAACAAATTGAAGATACAGACAAAGTGCAACATTTTCAGAGTGTGAGGGCTGCATTCAGATTGCTGTCCTTAATCACCTCTGCTCCTGGGGCCTGCTGTGAACAGGGTAATTCCAGCTGTGGGAGACTCCAGGCCTGGCTTTGGACCAGCAGTACTCAATGCACAGGGCAGTCCTGCAGATCCAAACCCCTGAGAGGTTCTGTGTGCGTGACAGCAGTTGCAACTTCCTTATGCGAAGTTGCCCCCACATGGTTTTACTTGTGGCTATTGCCTGCTTGGAAACTGCTTTCCAGGAAGTTTCCATGATAGTTTCAGTGATTCATGATGTTAAGAATATCAAACATCTTATACAGAGCATTTTGTAGCAGGTATATCTCTATAAAATCATTTAATTTTTTGAAAGAATGTTTGGTTTTGTTCCATTGGCTGATCCAGAGAAGCAAAAAAGTCAATTATTACTTAAGTGAATCAGTCTAAAAATTTTTTGAATCTTGGGAATTAGGAGCTCCCTAGGATGAATACGTACATCCCACTCTTATTAACAAGAAGCCAGATTCTTAACTCAAGTACCTGCTGTTGTGTATGTTGGGAGCCCTTTGCACTAGAAGCTGGGTTCTATTTTGAAAATGTGACTAATTTCTTTACCAATCTACGATTCTTGAAACTGTGCCAAAAATCACAATTATGGATTTTTAACAATGGTTCCTAACAAAATCAAAAAATTTCCATTGCCTGTTTGGTTATTTTTTGTGCTAATCAACCAACTTTGTATAGTAACTACCAGGAGATATTACAGAATCTTCCCTGCTTTGACTTCAGGCAAGGAGTTCAGACAAGGAATTCTTCCCTTTTGCGTAGTTTTAATTTTTAGGGAAGAGTTTCCTAATCCATTAGGATGAGACCTTGTCATTACTAGATCTACTAATTTTTCCTGAGAGGATTTTTCATAATATCATTCCTGTTCCATTTTGTAATCTCTTCCTGTTCATAACACAGCACATAATTTGTGCACTGACCCTGTATGTTCATACACTGCCTCGAATTTTAAGGCCATATTTAGAGGCCCTGCATGAGGCCTTTTAAATAATAAATAAATCTACAGTGCCAAGGCATCTCTGCCAACTTTTCTGCAATTGGCAAGCACTGCTCATTTAATAACTTTACTTTTCACTAGAGAGTAAACCTGTACCCATAAGCCATATGTCTTTTTCCAACATTTTTTTCACTTGAACTTAAATTCTAAAGGGACAGAAAAGTACATAATGTCACACCAACTTGCTGATATATTTTCTAATGCTGTAAGCAAGGTTATCCAGTCTGTTCTCAAGCTCCAAATAGTTTCTGTTGGGTCAAAAAGGTGGAAAGAAAGCAGGAAGGAGATTAAAACTGCTTGGTTCCTTCTTATTTCCTACCTTAGCAAATTAATGATGGGTTAAAAACATAATAAAAGCACAGACCAGACAGTTCATTTAATCTGATGCAAAACTACCCAAGAGACTCTGACAATTTCTCTTCTGTGTTACGACTTTTCAGGAAATGTTATCTCCTGAACGCAAATAGGGACAGCTCAGAGGCTTTTCTAAGCTGCACCACAGAGAAGGGAAGATGTATATAATCAGCTGGCACAAACATAAGGACAGAGAATTACCTTCAGCACTTTATCCCTCTCCCTGTTGTTCAATCTGACCATGGCATCTGGCCCTTGAACCAGCCAAATGTGGCTGAAATGAAGAGACAAGTCCACAAAACTTCTCAAACAAACTTTGGAAACACAGAAGGAAAACTCACTGCACTGTTAATCAACTCTTATCTTTTAGGGAGAAAAAAATGCAAATGTAACATCATTAAAAAAATGAAAACTTTTAATGAAAACAAGAATTACTCATACTGTTCCACAGAGGATAAAAGATCTCTCTTTGGATTCCACTCTAATCTAGTTTCAGGGTAATTGTGAAAATGTTTGAAATATCTTATCTTTCCCTCCTCCCTGTTTATATTCTCAACTTCTTTAACATACAGATTGCTTTTAATTTGGTTGGTTGGGATGTCAGTTCTGTATCAGGCTCTCATTTAAATTCCAGTTAAATGAGCATTTCTCAAGAAATAACCTTCTGTTCCCTTTTCTTTCCAATGCCTTCAGCCCAAAATGCTCATGCCAGTTCTCCTGTCAAAGGAAATTTGATTGTCTTCTCCTCATCCCATCTTGCAGGTTCCTTCCCACAGATGTGCAAAGGAGCATGTGCTGTCCTCAGACCCTGATCATCTGCTCATGGCATGATTCTGTTCAGAAGAGCCATCTGGCTCCAAATCATGGTGTTAGATCCTGGTTTACTTCTCCATTTCCCTGATTCTCAATGACATTTCTGTGCTAAGTAGCTCAGATTTTCTCTTGACAAGAAGTGCTTATCCTGCAGAGTGAGTCATATGGCCTTTATGTAATTGTCAAGAACGTACACAGTAAACTGCATATACACTATAAGGACTTACCACTATCAAATCTACTCTATAGTCTTGCTCACTTCAGTTACTCTCCTGTCACCCTCTGTGCCTTTGAATAGTCCTGTATTTTTGCATTATTTTTCTGACTGCCTTGAACCAGAGATCAGGGGAACAAACTTTTGTGTCCCAGCAAGAGACCAGTGAAAGTTTCTCAACTTATCAACAATTTCCTCTAAGCAGTCACCCCAGTGCGTAGGAGAAACAATAAGGGCAATGTAAACTGTTTGAAAACATTCATTCCTTTCTCTGGCTGTATCTACCTCAGTAGGAAATGATCCCAGAAATACAGAACAGAAAAATGTGTTAAGTCTGAAAATGTATCTTGTGGTTTGGGGTCAAAGCTTTCTTGGCTTTCTTTTCCTTCAACGAGATTCTGGGCAGCATGTGGTAGCTCAGTATGCTTGTCACTAACTTCTCACCTCCAACTCTCCAGTTCATAGCAAGATCAGAGCTGAAGAACGCTAAGGAAGATTCTACCAAACAGATCATAGAGCAAGACTCGGTGTTCATGCCCTCTGTATACAAAAAAAAAGTGGTTACTGGTATTATGTTCAGTTTCTCTTCCCCATTTTTCAGTCCCTGAAGTATTGATTGGTGAACAATGGCTACAAAGAAGTTCATTCAGAAATGAAACTAACAACAGAAGAAAACTGCTTCTTACAAAAGAAGCTGTAATAATTACCAACATTTGACTGAGACTCAAGTATGTAGCAATACTTGAAGAATCTACTAATTTCAGGATGATTGCAAAAAGGTAAACCATCCAACCTCTGCTGTACACTGACAGTACAAAGCAATCCACATTATACACAAAAATTATAAACTCACAGTGATTCAATCCACCACAATCCTAAGTTTTTCAACTGAACAATTTAAAAGCAGTGTTTCTCTCCAAGTCCCATTTGAAGGTAAGAACTTTTATCCTCCTATGTTTTTTATTAATATTGACCCAAACCCAGTCATCCCTCTGTAACTCAGTCTCTCTCAGCAATCCAGCCTGGCTCTCCACTGTACTAAAGTCACCATCGGCCCACAGCAACAGCTGAGAGGAGTTACAGGATCAGAGATCACTCTGTGCTAAGATGATTCCCAGAACCCTTAGAAAGGAGCAAACAGCAAACACCTTTACTCAAGCGTCCTCTCCCTTTTAGCCTGCATCACCTCTCCCTTCTGCACTAAAACAGGTGCCTTTATGTATATATCATTGCTGGCATCACCTAATGATTATTTAAAGTTTATATTCTTCCTCCAACAATCCTAATAACATGTTTTGACAAGTTGAACTCCATGACAGTTATCCTTTGGGAAATGAAAAGAACGTCCTATCATTAGCTGGGAACATAACCTCGCAGAAGTACAAAACCAGGATTGTCATCAGTATTGGGGTTTCTTTATGAAACCTCTGACTGAGATCTCAAACAGGGACTAACAGGAGGGACACT
>WEKY01032931.1:0-55658 GCA_013390045.1 Picathartes gymnocephalus
CAACCCAACCCCCAACAAGGTTAATGCCTTGTGGCTGTATTTTTTCACTGCAGTAACCCCTCTGCCAATCTCTCTTTGATCTCTCCCACCTCCAAAATGCTTCAATTCCCCCTCCACACTCACGCAGCTGAACTCAGGCCCCCGTGCAGCATCTCGCATGTGCAGTAACCACTGAGAGGTCCCAGGGCAATGGGCCTGCTCGATCCCATACTGCATGTGGGTCAGATGGACCCTGACCACACCCAGCCAGCAGGCAGAACTGCACAGATAGCACGAAAATCTCACAGTAGTTTTTTCTTCACCAAAGGCACTGATTGTAAATATGCCATAGGACACTCACTGCCTTCTGAATAAACATTGCTTTCCACGAAAATGATGGGAATGTAACTGATCTCTATGCCATGTAAACTTTGGCTACATTAGTCAATGGGCTCAAAGTTTCTTGTGGGAAGGGCACAAGTTTGAGAGACAAATTAATGGAAAGAAATCCAATCACATAAGCCTTGCTTTGCTATTTAGATATTTACTTGCATATTTAGCTGATACAACCTACAATATGACATTCATTGTCAGAGGGTTTGACCTGGTAGGATTAGTTGCATATGTGATGGAAATCTCTATCAGAACATGAAAAGGATCAGAAATTGGCCCATGCTCTCTTTTTGGCTCTGGAAACTAAAACTCTCCAGATTTTGACCAGATGCATTGCACAAAACTATAAAATGATAATTTTGCAGTGTCTCCCATTCCCAGAGATTTCCTGAATACTTAGGGAAAAGCAACCTCCCAAATTACCCGTCTGGTCACTCAGTGCCATGTTTGAAAGGCAATTCCTCCCTGTCCCCTGCTGGGTCTTGCTTTCCTCTCTGAGCTTTTGTTACTGACTGTCGCATTTGTTGTGCTGCTGTCCTTGAAAAAACATCCATCTGCAGGAGCCTCCCGCAGCCCTGAATTCCAAGGGTTACAATGACAGTGCTGCCTGAAGCAGTATTTCCTTTTCCACGTTCTGCATTTGCCAGCTGTTAACTTCATCAAGATCCTGTATTGTAGGAGTCTTAAAAAAGGTCTGTTTTCTCCATAGCCTTTGTGTGAAGGCTGCCAGGCCAAATTCGACCCTGAAAAACAATGAATTCAATGGGGTGCCATGACATAACAGGCAGGGCAGAGAAGAATTCAGCTGTAATTTTGAAAAAACTGCTCCCAGTTTCCAGTTGCCTTTGGCTTTTTAATGTCAGCTTTCCTGATAAATGGAGGGGCTAGGTATCACTTCCCCTATTCTGAAATAATAATCATTTGTCTTAAATATCAACAGCACTGGAAAAGCTGCATCAGGCCCGAGGCTGCTGGCCTGGATTTCACTGCCCTCCCGAGACAATAGTCGATCTATAGGACACCCTGCGCCTGTGGGATGACTCAACTCAAAACTATCCCTCCTACCCAGTCACAGAAGTGATAGCTTTGACCTTTTGCTCATGGAAGAAATGACAGGGAAGGAAGGTACTCCACATCTTTAGTACAAACTGCAGTGTCACTTTACCAGGGGATAGCAAGGCTCTGGAACAATTTGGGATAGGAAGTGAGGAGGGCCTGTGCATTGACTGAGATGGCAGGTGACATTTCAAAAAGGCAGGACAGGATTAAGCACACTGGAAGAGGGACAGAATGCAGGCATGAAGAGATCTTTAATGTCATATACACCCTAGAATATTTTGTATGCAGCACATTATAAAACTGGAGCATCCTTCCTACATTCCCTTCCTGGAGCAGTGGCTGTCTGGGGAGAACCCCAAGTCCTCTGCTCCTTCCCAGGGTTCTCCTGTATAGGTGTGCCCCAAAACTGACTTTGCATCATGTAGGGAAGCAGATAGAACCTGTGCAGCGGCAGATATCCCATGAGTTGCATTGGAATCCAAGATCCACTGCATTTTCCCATCATATCTGCTAAAGGGTTTCAGAACGAAGGTAAGTTCTGAAACGGCTTTTTGCTCTGCTTGAAGGTGCTAGTACAGCACCTGACTAGCCTTGGTGAGAGCACAGTTAGGGCAAGGCTGAGCACTTTTGAAAATCCTGCCCCAAAACAATGAAAGGAACTTAATTTAATTAATAAGTCTAGTGTCATTTTGTTGTAGCTAATCATCTTACTGGGAACACAGCCAGCACAGAGCAATTCCTCAGAGCTGTTAGGGTCCCTAGGCTACCACTGTTATGCAGTCTCCCAAAGTGGGGGATCCACAAGTACTAATTCCAGACCTGTGCCTTCCCAGGTCTCCTGGACTTGGTGTGGATCACGTGTGAGTACATACAGGACTGTTTCTGTTGAATTAACCAGAGGACACATCCAGTGTTTATGTCTAGGTGCACTGCTATTGCCTGGGGCAGGTTTATTTCCTGCCACTCTGCCTCCCACCTCACTTGCTTTGTGGGAATCCTGTAGGTAGCTCCCCAAAGTGAGCATCACTCTGTTTTCCAGCATCTGCAACCACTCCAGAAAATAAATCAGCAAAAGTATGTTGTGGCACCAGGATGTCATTTTCACTCTGGCAACACAAGGGGTACATGCATCTCCATTTTCTGGAGGGCTTTTGCCAGGCCATGGTCCTATGAGAGGCAATGCACATGCCTACAAAAGGAACGAGGAACACGGCTTCCTGATTACCAGAGGCCACACACATAGAGACAGAGCCCAGGAGGAACCAGAGGCAGCAGGTACATTGGCCACATGGCTAGCTGTCTTCCCTGCTGACACAGGTGTGACGATGTAAGGTCCACAGAGCACCCACATCCCTGTAAAAGCAGTGCAGTGCTGGTAGGAAGCCATCTCCAAAGTGTCTTCTCTTACACCTTTTCATTATCTGGTCTAGCTTGTTCCTAGAGCCATTGCTCTCCACAAATCTTGCCTGACAAAAGCTGTATAGATAAGTCAGAGTGCTCCTGGTTCTCAGCCTGTGTCAGTAGCACTGATATCTCTAACTCCAATGCAGATGACAGAAACCAGTATGAGAAAGAGGAGAACAGATCACCACACCTCCAGCACCTTTCCTGAAAGGATTAATAGTGACAGTATCTGTTCTCAAAGAAGTAGATATGTGGAGTGACTCCCAAAAACTCTTGGGTTTATTGGGAATAGAACTTGATTCTGCAGAATAAGGCCTCATCTTTAAGTCTATATAAGTACAGATCTCTTCAACTATCTGTATTTTTATTGTTTAATTGGACAATGGCAAGCTTTTACCAGCCTTTATTTAGGCTATTTCAGACAATGTTTAATGATGCAAATTTTTCTCATAAAAACACACCAAACCATCACACAAGAAAATTGGAGTTGCACAAACATGTCTAAAGGGTCAAATGTGTAAAAAAAAAAAAAANAAAAAAAAAAAGAAGCATTCAGTTTTTCTCCATCTATTCCTTCTCTCAGTTTTTACCTATCCTCTGTTCACACACCTGTGGGCAAATCTTCCTATCCTCTAGTTCAGTCTACTATTTTATACTAATGTTACTCAGCTGGTTTTGACCCTCGGGTTCAGTGAAGCCTCATCCAACAACAGGCTGAGGACAAGAGGTTTCACCTTCACCTTACCCCAGGTGCCTGGGCATGTAGGAGTCCATCCTGGCCGCAGTCTTAGCTGTCTCTCCAACACAATGGGCAGCCCTTAATTCAACCTATATAATGGGTTTGCACCCAGGCTTCTGGGCAAGACTGTCAGCTGATGTAACTGTGCTGAATGGTAGCTGAAGGTATGATTCATGGCTGGTCTGAGGACAAGTCCTGATTTTCAACAGGAACTCCAGTCTGTAGTTTTACCTCTCAGTGGCAGTGCTCAGCTGATATTCAAAGATATGGAATGAAAAAGCATCTCTAAAAATAGCAGGTTCCAGCTAATGTAGCAACACTTTCTAGGGAGAGTTAAAATCAAAGCTGCAGACACCTAATTCCAAATTCACCTGCATTTTCTTGTTGCCAGTTCCTGTCTGAACACCACAATGTGCTGTTCCTCTACACTTCTGGTGCCCCCAGGGGAAGCCCTCAGTGGGTGGATGTCAGATCCTGTCAATACAAGAGAGAGGGATGCAGGGATGAACTGTGTGGGATGGCAGCCTGCATAACCTCCACATCTTCACAGTGAGCAGGAACTGAAAAGCAGAGGAGGAAGGAAGGCTAAGGTGGGTCTAGTGAGGCATTAAATAGCACTTGCTGGATCTCTGCTTGGCAGGGATTCACGTGTCCCTCCTAAGTCTTCTGTTCCTGGGGAAGGCTAGATATCAGGAGGCTGGAGGAAGCACAGATGAACTGGTGGGTGCAAAATATACAGCACCACCACAGGCTCCTGTGCCCCATGCAGGAGTGAGGACAGAGCTCCCAGCAGGAAGGAAAACAACTGGCTCTCAGCACCAAGTTCCTAGAAGACATGCATGCAGTGATGGCATAAATATCCTGTCCAGGATCCCACATACAACATTTAGGATCAGCTGTACAGAACAACCCCACCAATCACTTGTAATCCTTGGCACAGGCCAGCCCTCTCCCCTTGCCCAAGAGGGCTTTGCTTCTACCTTGCTTTCCCCTCCAGGCAGTGGGAGAAAGGCTGATCTCCATCACCCTGCACTTCTCTTCTTCCTAATGAAAAAGGGAAGAAGCAAAAATACATGGTGAAAGAGACCTCTCACTTGAAGTCCTTATGCCAGGGCTCTCTAGGATTTTTACTAGAGCAAAGAGTAATTCCTCCTGGTGGAAATTACTGGCTGAAATGCTGTGGTCTGCATTATACCAGGAGCCATGCCAGACAGCAATGCTGGAATTAGAAAGGTCCCGGGACAAGCTCAGTCTACCACAACCACAGGAAGATGGTTAGTTCTGACTGGTCTCCAGAGCATCCACCACTCAGCTTGTGGCCACAAAATGCTCCCCAGGGCTCTGTAACAAGCTTGAGACCAACAGCAGAGAACAAAAGCCACAGCTTTTGTGTGCCACAGGAAGAGAGCAGTAGCAATCACAGGCAGCCCCAGTGTCCTCAGTGCCTGCTGTAAAACTCCCAGATGAGCTTTGGAAATTGGCCAGGCCTCACGTTACAAAGGGCTAAGGGAAAAAAACTGTGTACAGTGGTACCTCCCCGTTTGACCTAAAGTGGTGATTGCAGAGGTCAGCTTGACCCCAGGAGCATGAACAAGATGCACAAGACAAGATAATGTAAAGACCATCCTGCTACTAAGACAACCTTCTCCTTCACTTTAGCCACTATTCTGAGCTTCTACTGATGAGGAAAGGAGACCTGGGGGACAAATTGTCCTGTAAGTTGGGGGAAAAAATAATCTTTAACAGCTTTTTCTTTGCCTTTCTTTCTGGCTTTAGAAAGAGTACATGTCTGACAGAGGCCTGTTTATTTGCCAAGGAATTTGAGAGTTTTGTGCCTCCCTTTATTCTTCTGAAAAGATAATGACCTTCTGGTGGGAAGATCCAAGCATTGCCAAGAAATATGTTTTGGAAGCTTTTCAGAGTCAATGAGTTAGAGGCAAACAGATTCCCTGGAGAATAAAAGGGCAGATGGAGCTATATGACCCTGGACTTCAGTTTAGACTTGACAAATTCTTTGGATCTATGAATCTGTGTCATAATCAAGGGTGTTTGCTTCTTATTTGAACCTGGAAAAGAAATTAACAGCATGGGCACCACACCACCCAGCCATGCAGTGGGGTGTGTCTGAAAAGCATCACCGTATTTTGTACGTGCATCCTCAGCTGGAGTGAAATTAGATATTTGGGCACTCCCATACCTGGCAACATGGCTCCAAGCCAGCCGCAAAACCCATGCAGACACTCTTTGGTGCTTGACTGTCACTAAACTCTGCCTTGCCATGACTCCCAGGTAGCTCATACACAGCCTCCATGTGTCTGCATGAGCTGCGGGCATACCTTTCCACAGTTGCACAGGCACAGCTTCCCAACACCATACACAGCCCCACGGTCATCCTGGCCTGGGGGAGTTCGTGGAGTGCCTATCTCTGAGACTGGCTGGGCTTTCTGCTGCTCCTCGCCATCCTCAGGAGGTCCTGCTCAGATCCTAGTTCAGAATCTATCTCTGTATGCAAGTGTTGCCCAGAGATTCACATCTTGTTCTCCTATAGGGGCTATGAACTTGTATTTAAATGGCAAAAGGCATCTGTTTCCCCATCAGCACTCATGGCTGACATTTTCACTCCTGCCAGTTTCCAAAGTGCAGCTGAGAGCGTAGGTAATCACAATGGACAATGGTTCTCTCTCTAACAGACCATGACCTGGGCTGCTTCCTGGAGAAGCATATGGCTCAGCACACTTTTGCTTCCAGGGATCCCCAGAGATCTCAGAGAGCTGGTGGAAATGTCAGTCATTCCCTGAAATTCAGCCTGTAGGCTTCCCCACAGGAAGTGAAGTTATTTAGCTCAGCCCTGCAGCTCCTCATGCATCTTTATCCAGCAATTTCACGTGGAAGTACACGACAGTTCCTGATGGACTTACCCCATGCCTTTGGTCAAAGAACAAAGGCCAAGTAAATAATACCAGGTTACTGCAGTGAGTGACACATAATCAACTGTAAAGAGGTGTAAGGATTATATCCTGAGAGACCTGGGCTACCTCAGCTCCTCACCAATTGCTTTCACACATAGCCCATATTAAAAGCTTTACAAGCTCTCAGCAGTCACAGATCAGTTAGCTAAACTCTATTTTCTGAACTTTTCCTGTTATCTTTGGACACCTGGGTCTGTGAAATTGCCTATTAACAGATTTCAGAGCGATTTAGCTAATCTCAGAAGAGTACATGTGGATCTAATGGCCAGATATAATGCCTTGACAGATCAGTAAGGCATATTCCAACTCCACAGAGTCTAGACTTCCTGGAGCTGGGTGGAGGGATTTTTACTTTCGCCAAAAAGTTATGCCTGTGTTTGTGCAAGAGAGAAAGGAGAGAAGCAGAGAAAGGGTGATGCATTCAGCCACAAAATACTCTGAAGAAGTTCTGGGTTGGATCCAGACATCCTAGAGGGCCCATTGTAATTGCTTCTCCTCTCTAATTTCAGAGGAACTATACTTCTGTGGATCAAAGGCTTTCTAGATCCATGTTGGGTGGGTATAGGACTCTGGACATCCATGTGCATAAGCCTGTGTCGCAAGCACTAGACATGCATGCCACACTGTGGGGGGCTTGCTGCAGGCACATGTAACAACATTTGGACTCTCTGATGTCCCTGGGACAAAGGGGGTTTGCAGCTATGTGATTCCAACCATCAGGTGCCTGATGGTTCAGAGATGATTGATGGACACCTGCACCACCCGTGTGTACTTCAGCAGAGAAGAGAGACCATAACACACTAACTGGCACATCTTTTGTCAACTCTGCTGCCTATCCCAGCAATGCGACTGTTCTCAAAGATCATGCCCATTTCTGTAAATAAACCCTGACAAGGGTCTAGCCCACAGCTGGTGTAACAGAAGACCATGCAGCGGTGCTAATTTGCAGCAGCTGAGAATTCGCCTCAGTGTCTCCCAGCCCAAAACAAAACTCTATAAAAAGATGGTTTCTCAAGTTCAAGTGTAGTGCAAAAAGCCCTGTTCCTATGAGAAGTGACTAACTGGTTGACTTGCAGCAGCAAGGCTCCTGCTAATATGTCCAAGAGATGGTACCGGGCCTACAGTCCCTGCTTTCCTCTCCCACAGTCCAGGTGCAGCTGACCATGACATGCTGATGGTAATTCTGGCAGCATTTTGACCCAATGGATTTGCTCTGGCCAACCCTAGAAAAATGAGTCTGAGAAGTTGTCTGCATAGACAGAAAGCTCTCCCTGCAGATGTCTGAAAGCTGTGTCTTCCTTGTTACATCTTCTGTTTTCCTCACCTCACTCTCTTGTTCCTATCATATTTGCCCAGAAGGTCCTAACCAGAGGTTTGCCACAATGTACATCAGAAGATGATATGCAACTTTGTGGCAGAAAATCCTGGCAGCTCCACCGCCCATAGAAAGCTTGGTTTGGTCTTTCTCTGCCTGGGCACAAATCACTTATTTGCTCTGCTTCTGTAGACCCTGCAAGGCTTCATGCTTTACCCTCCAAGTCACTCAGTGTACACTTAGCAGCAGGGATGAAACAGCCTTCAGGAAATAGCATGCTGAGAAGTGAGGCCTCCCAGGACTCCAATCAATCCCCCTGAAGGGGAAAAGCCTAGGGCTAGAGAACAAATTCTAATTATAACAACCGACCTGCAGTCATTCCCAATTATGTCAAGCTCTTCAATGAGGAATTAAACAAGTTATAAAAGGGGTGCACTGTCTTATTCTTGCCTCTAGTATTAATAGTGAGATGCTGTAAAAAAAATGGCCATATCTAAACAACATGTGAAGGGAACATTAACATGGCATATGACTGACAGAAGAAAACAATATTAGTGTGATAGACACATCCTTTCTTGCTCCACAGGCATGATTTACTACTGAATTACAGTAGGTTTAGGTTACAATAACACCTCAGACTGAAGTGGGGATGATTCTTACATGAAGCCAACAAAAGCCTAACAAAATCTGATTGCCAGAATCTGGAAAACTGCAAACGTCACAATGTGAAGTAAAAGAAGAATTTGTGCTTAAGAGCAAAGATAACTGATTATGTTACCAGCGAAAAAGCTGGTCAGTTTGCATCTTTGGATCAAGGCTGAGGAACTTTCCAGGATGCAGAACTTGAAAGTGTACCTCAAACATAATTTTCATGCTCAGAATCAAAACTGCTGGGGAAAAAAAAAATCACTGTTAAATTACAATAAAATCATAACTGTCCCTTGCAGGCTGCGACTTCATAAAACCAGTAAAAAGTTAGCACCACAGAGGTGAAATGGGACAGGTCATAATTGCATGAGCACAGATTGAGTCCTGCAGTCTCAACAGCTGTTTCTCCAGAAGCCTTTGCAAGCAGTTTCACACCTGCAGATCTCAGTGTGAAGGTCTTTAGGTTAACTATACATGGGTGATACCTCCCTCCTTGCAGCCTGATTCCTTCACTGCCCTCCCCATTATATGCAATAATTTCTACCCACGCAAAGTGGGTGGCATTTTACACTTACTTCACTTTCTCTTCAGTCAAGTGTAAATGGCTGCAAAGGTGCGAAACAGAGTCGAGCTGGGGGATGATTAAGAAAAATAGGCTGTGAGAAGGTTACTTCTCTCCATAAAATCTGCATCTTGCCTCTAGCATTGTAGTTGGAATATGACTGAGAAAGTGACTATTCCTGGAATTCTATAACAATATTCCTAGTAGTTCAATGTGATTTTGTACAGTATCTAGCACAGTAGAATGGTAATAAACAATATTTGTAACACTGTACACAAAAGAACCTCCGAATGTGATTTGTAAAGTGATACTAAAGAGATTCAAAAAAGCAAAGGATTCAGGCTGAGGAAAATGTCTCACACGTGAGCAAAAAACAGAGCATGGGATTACAATGCAAAAAACTGTGGTACTTTAACTGTGGTAGCAACAGTAAACTGCAAAGAATGGAGCATTTTGCTTTATATACATCAAAACTTTTTGCAGTTAACCTCTTCTACCAGCTTTGACTGGAGGGGTTTGTCACCTCTGCTCACATATTCATTTCACAGAATCTTCCCTCTCAGGCACTTTTTACCATGCAAAGTATTTCACAGAGCCGTGCAACTGACAACATTCAAGTTTGCAGTGAAACTTCTTCTTTTTTGACAGTGCAGAATGTCTCGAAAGGCTACTAAGCATTTCTTTTTAGTCTCTTAAGTGGGAGCAGACAAATCTTGACAACACACTCTGTGTTGTAACAACAGGACACTGAGCATTACTCTACGTGCATGCCTGAGTGACTGTGATATCTAGGGGGCTGCATTGACATACTGTGTCTTCTGCAGCTTCTTCCAGACCAAAAAATGCCTAAGTCAGAATGTGGCCCACTGAGTCTGCACTGTCCTTCACCATCACCTGCTCTCCCCCTGCCTGGTAAAACATTTCTTATCCAGAAAAGAGGTTGCAATGAATAAGGAGTTTCTTGGGGGCAAAAGGGTCTGCTATGACAGCTTAATCAAACTGAAACCTGTCCCTAGCTGCCCTTCCTTCCCAGGAGACCCATAGGGATTATGGGGCGGATTCAGTGTTTCATCCATTAATTACTCCCTGGAGACAGCTTAGGGCAGTTTATATGCGGAGTCAGACCTCCCGTGCCTGCAAGAGCTCGGGCCCCCTGCACACAGGCAGTGTGTGTGATGGGTCACACTGAGAGAGGTGCCTCAGCACATGCCCTCCTGCCTCCAGTGGGCCACACAGCTGGCTGCACGCCCCTGCTGCCTTTATTTTCACAGGAAATATAAAATAAAAATATTAAGGTATTTATCTATAAAACCTACACGGGATCAGATTTATCTCTCAGGTTTGCATGGCCTACAAATTAAGGCCAGAAGGGACTATCAGACAGATCATTCGGTCTGGCACCTTGTGTATATATCACAGGTCATTTAATTTTAACCACTTTTCCCTGCACTGAACCTAAGAGCTTGTGTATTCAAAAGGCAGTTCAGCCTTGATCTGGAGCCATCAAAACATGGAGAATCCATCACATTTGTCAGTCATCCTCTCTGTTAAAAGTGTAAGCCTTCTGTCAGGTGCATTGCTCTGGCTTTGATTCCCAGCCATTGTTTCTCATTTTGTCTTGCTTTGCCAGGATAAGTAAGCCTTTAGGGTTACTTATCTGCCATTTTAGCCCTGTGAATTTACTTATAAATTTCAATTCAGGCACTATTCCATCTCTTTTCTGACAAGCTAACCTCTGAGTTTCTTCCTGCAAGGCATTTCCTCCAGCCTGTGAAACGTTTTCTAGCTGCTTTCTCCAAGCTCCTATTTTTAAAATTTTAATTTTAAAACATGGATACTAAAAGCATACACTTTTCTGTTTGGGTTACCCACATGTTGAGAGATATGAGTTACACTCCCTTGCTTCCTCTGTTCTTATCACCTGAATCACATATCAGCTTTTCCACTCTTTCACAACTCATCCACTCCTCTTTTTGGGCCCACTGGCATAGAAGTAGCCTTTGCCCTGATTCACAGGGCACTTCCAGATACTGGAAATTGCTCAGCATTGATATGGGTGGGCCTGTGACCCCTGCAGTCAGGTCTTTTACAGTCCTGGCCTGTAAATTCTCTAAAGGTATGAATATAAATTTTTTTCTCTCTCTTAGAAGTTTTTCAACAGTCACTCTGCTTATTAATGGAAAATATTTTCTCATTTAAAAAAAGGATATAAATTATTTGTTTCCACCAGCAAAACAGAAATATTTATCCAACACATCCATCTTTTCCCATCACTGATGATTTCCTCATCCCACCTAATCACATATCCCACCACCAGAGGCTCTCTTCTTTCCCCAGGAGCAAACTGTTTTGGTTTTAATCATCTTTCTTTTTCCTGATATCTTTCACTACTATAAGCCATTTCCTGCATTTCATGCCTCTCAGTACTATTTCTTGAAGTCTTTCTCCTTGTTTTTCACTTGTTATACACCAGAGAGAAGAGAATACTTCTACACATGGCTTTCACCTCACCTCTGATCCAGCATTTGAGGTCTTTTCTCATTTTCTGGAGTTTAAAATGTTCAGACACAGGGAATCATGACTAAAAAGAATAATATTCTGTTCAGAGGACTACAGAGGATATAAATCATAATCAGGCTGATTACAATTATTTGATTATTTCTGTTATTTAGTTGTTGCGGTGTGTTTTTGTGTGTAAATTCAGTTTATTCCCCTTTTCCTTATTGTTGGTTTATTCCCCCCTGCTATAAGTGGTTCCTTCCCCTCAGTATGTTATGTCATCCTGAACTCCGCCCTGAGTCCTCCTTTTCTCTTCCCTGAGTGGCCCTGGAGTTGTCCCGTCCCCTTGTTCCCCCCGCCCCCGTTCCTGTCCCTATATAACCGGAGTTCATGACTACCATGTGTTTCTCTCAGTGTCTGCCACCGTTCAGCATGCAGTGGGTTTAGGGGTCAACCTGTAATAAACCATTGTGCTGGAAAAGCACACCGAAAGCCCCTCCTGCCTCTGCTGATTTATTGCCTGCACCTGAGGGTCGGAGCCGCGCCGCCCGACCGTGGCTAGGGAAGACGCTTGCAGTGGGTCACGGCAGATGCCACTCAGGGCATGCTGCTACATTTTGTTACAACATTCCTTGCTGTTTTTTAATCACTTGATGTTGAATAACTTTACACTTCAGCTCAGAGTTTTCATTTTTCTCCTCAGTACTTTCATTTTTCTTTGCTGAACCTTGACTTTCTGAAATAGTTAATTCTAGTTCAAAATGGCAGTCTGTCACTTTTGGTCACACCCGCTGATAACACCCAATTACCCATGGGCCGGAACAAACTTTTCAACCTTGTGGAAGGGAATAAAACCTCCTCAATCAGTGAAATAAAGCCGTCCATGTCACACCTGTGCAGCGAGGCGATGCTCAAATGAGGGATGTTTTCCTCTTAGGGCTCTGAGGGTGCTGTGACGCCACAGGAGCTCCCCATGGGTGTCCATTAGGAGAGAACCTGGCAGACAGGGTATGGACAGGATCAGGCCAGCCAGACACCCCGGGGGCAGCCCCAGCTATGGGCATGGGCCACCTCCCAGGGCCCGTGGCCAGGCAGAGCAGGGCTGTGGGCAACTGGAGCCCAGCGTTGCCAGCAGCATTGCTGGGGCTGACAGGCCTGGGGGCTGACACAGGTTCCTGGGATGTGGGCAAGGTGGGGCACATAGCCGGCCCAGAATACAATTTTATTTTTTTATAACAACAGTGGATTACAGCAATTAACAGAGTTTTGCTTCCCCACAGGCTGGATCACGGAGTGGCAAAATCACACTACAACAGCAGCGATGCCGGTGGTGCCTTGGCAAGCTGCACTGGCCGGGGCTGGGAGAGAATCACAGAGCCTCCTTGGCAACATCCAAACATCAAGTTGCTAAATCTTGACTGGAGTGAGTTAAAAATGGTTCGGTAGATTCCTGGTAGACAAGAGTGTTTATTTTTAGCTTGGGTGACCAAGCCTCAACGGTCAAGATGCCTTAGCCAATCTTTCCGAAATAGCGGGGAATTTCAGGCTTGAGGGTTTTGCTTAGAGTCATCTCTGGTGCTCTCTGTTTTCAGAAATTTCTGCTCAGTCACTCCTGTGAGGAAAGGCTGGGGCAGCCAAGTGCTTTTTCAGGAATAAACCAGCCATTACCACAACACATGACAGGCAAGCCCTGAGGCCACAGGCCTTTGTTAGGAAATCAGAAATTAAATAGGCACATTTTAGATCAAATTAAAAACCAAAACAAAACACACGTTCAAACCCCAAGTTTCCACATCAGTAAATGATTCATTGCCTATTTGTAAAAGACGTATTTCTGAAGACTCATGGAGATGATTCTGTTTCAGCATAATATTGTTTAATCACGCTTTGAATTAATTAGTGTAATTAGTCACTATGAGGGGGATAACTCACACTGATTTTATGGAGCCTTTTGTTTTGCTGGTTCAGGCCTTACAGCTTGATTTAAACATGACTGGAGGGGCTTATTAACATGAGTGATTAATGCTGCATAAAATTGATTACAAACTAATTTTAGCTGCAAAACCACATTTCTACAAACTTTCCTCATGAGTAACTACGGTATCTTCGGCTAAAACCAGTTTGGCTTAGGTTGAACAGCAGCAGTGGCGCTGGTGGCCTGCAGGCCTCACCACCAGGAATGACAGAATCCACCCTGGCTCTCACTGCTAGACAGCCTTGAGCCAAACTGGCGTCACTGTGAGCGAACAACATCTTCCCTGAAGATGGAAATAGAAGAATCCAGCAAAACCTCTTTAGCAACTAAGAAACAAGTGTGCAGTTTTTATCATGGAATCATAGAATGGCTAGGGTTGAAATGGACCTTAAAGGTCATCTGGTTTCCACCCCCGCTGCCATGGGGACATGGACACCTCCCACTAGATCAGGTTGCTCAGACATCCATCCAACCTGGCCTTGAACACTTCCACATATGGAGGATCCACAGCTTCTCTGGACAACATGTTTTATTTAGCTGACTTCTCTACTTAAGCATCAGTTCACTGCTCATGTTCCTTCTCCTACAACACTGAGCACAGAAAAGGCCTAGACTTGAAAATTCCCACTCCTAATTTTCCTTATAAGTAAAGTCAAAATAATTTCAGACGTTGGTAGACTGCTGAGCTGTCATGTGAATGTAAGTGTATGCAGAATGCATTTGTATAACTGTGCAGTGGTTGGAAAGAATGTGGCAGATCCTACCACAGTAAGTAGTACCTGAGCCTACAAAAGGTCCCTGCCAGTGGGCCTATTTCAGAAATAAGCAACTATGCAAAGTGTCTGGCACTCTGCATTGATCTTTTAGGTTATTTATATTTTTCTATTATAAAAAGTACCATCCAAATACAATAAAAATCTAATTTGAATAGTGTGGCCCTGGGTACTGCTAAATAAAGCAGATGTGAAGTTTCCAAACAAGATATCCTTGAGGTTTGGTTTTGAAAAGAAGGAAGATGTTTCACACAGCCAGTGACATCTAATTTTTTCAAAGGCTTAGCTTGACATTTCCAAGAAAAAGGGTTCTTTCAGATGAAAGGCTGCACAAAAAGAAATGTCATGTGGAAAGGAAGAGTTTGCATTTATTTGGGGTTTATTTTCATAAAAAGGAAAAAGCAAGGATGGTGGAAGGAAACAAAAAAATCAAACTTAAAAATTAGGAAATATGTCTGGTATAAAATTACCACAAAAATTTATTCATTCATGTCACTGAAATCAGCTCCTCCAGCAAGTAAGATACTTCTCCTTTTCCACTAAATTATTTGTAAGCCTGCAACCTTCCTGTCTGGTAAATGAGGGTGAGTTGTTGGTTTATTTTTTTTATTTTTCCTTCCATTTATACTAGTTCAAGACAATGGGCCTTGCTGCCACGTAATTCAAGTGCAAAGTAGCAGGAAAAGTGGCATTCTGTGCTGGGAGAGCTTCTGCCCAGACACCCAAAACTATCTATACACATGAAAGTAAGTGAGGAGTCGGCAAGCTCATGAGCCAACAGGCTCACTTGGGGGAGAAGGAGGAAGAGCTGAAAGGATCAGCTCCCCAAGCACTTGCTAAGCCATCAATTAAAACCAGGGCTGGATGAATATTATTTGCCAAATGCATTATTTAGCAAATGTTGATCTTCCTTACTGAATATGCTATCTGACTGATCATTTCTGCAGTGGCCTATGAGCTCTAGCACCATCCAAATACTATTAGTTGAATAATTCATGAGATGAGCAAAGACAAAATGCATTGAATAATTTATTCAAAGAGAAATTGCTTCCAGTATTTGGTTAGCTCTAATTAGATCCTCTTTTCAGCTAGATTACACACATATATGCACTTGCTTAGGCAGACTTATACACAGGCACACGCTCACATACTCAAGAGAGCCAGATTTGTGAGCCACAGCAGATTAGCACCACTTTACTTCCCTGATTTTATTGCTTGAGGCCCACTGGCACAGTCCAGATAAGAACAAAGCCTCATAAATAGACTGAAACAATGAGTCAGAAATTTTGAATGTGAAGCTGAATTCTCCTTGCAAAATGCAGGGTGGTATGCAATGGGTCAGGAAAAAAGGAGCTGATAATTTATCTAGCAATTGATTTTAGTATAATTTGAGAAGAAACAAGAACAAAAAAATTCTGCCTCAAGTGGATCACAACTCTCCCATCTTTGACAGAATGGATGTAAAGAAAGAGACTGTTGAATGTGTTGATTTGCAAACATGAACTTTCCTATTTCGCAGTCAAGTGTGGGCAGAGAGGGAGATCAGAAGGGAGAGATGGCAGGTATTTAGTGGCAGCAGTAAAAAAGACTCCTGCACCAAGATTTCAGGACTGCTGGAGCAGCAGGCAGTCCTTAACCATCAAGAGGCCCAGACCGTGTTCATGTGCTGCAGAATGGCTTTTTCCCCCACCTTCCTGAAGTACTTCCAGATATTCTCTTGTAACTGCTGTTTTTGTTATCTTTAGGACAAGTTACGCACGAGTTCCCAGGGCAAGGAGAAGCTTCACTGACCACAGTGAGCTGCTACACAAAGACATACTGGCATCTTCTGTTGGTTACCTGATTTTTCACAGCTAATTTGGGGGCAGGTATTTCAGGTAAAATGTCAGCTTTAATTCACAGCCCCTTCAAAGCAGCTTCTATATGAAGCCATGTAACCTCTCAGAGCCTGGTACCTTCAGGTCAGGGTTGAGGGCAGCAGAAAGATTTTACTGACAGTGCAGCTGTTTGCACCATAACTAACCACATGGATAAACAAAGGGCCATAATTTAGCTAAGATAACCTTTGTGATAACCTTACAAATGCTGACATAAACCATATGCCCTGCCCAAGACCAGACAGGCAAAGACAAACCTTACATAAACTCACAAACTTTACAAAACTTACAATGCAGCATATCCAGGAGCATTTATAACAGAGAAGGATCCCACAATCAGGCCTAGATTTTAAATCCCCTGTAGCACAGGGAATAGAAGGTCATCTCCAATAGCATGAGACGTGTATCAAATGAGAAAAGTAGCCAAAGCAGACTTGAAGGCATTGTGCACCTCAAAGAAAAAAGCTTTCCTGTTTGTTGTCTGCATCTGCTGTTTAGATAGCTGGACAAGATAAATGCAAGCAAATCAAAATGCAAAGATAAAACAGAAACCTCTAGTTGGTTGTCTTGAAGGACAAAGCTGCATCTTCCATTGTTAATTTGCTCCCAATTATTTTTTTCCTCCTGGTTCTATTTTTGTAGAGCTCCCAGAGCTGTTCTAATGGATGGAGATAGAGTAACAGAGATAATTGGGAACATCCTGAATAACCTAATTCCAGAGTCCTTATGGTATGACAAGACACCTGAGGGATGTCTCCAGGACAATGTCAGCAGGCATGAAAAGCTCCGGCAAAGGCATTAGAGCGAGGTGACTCTGTTTAAAAGCTTGTTGGCACTTTCAGTTAATAAAAGGCACTTGGGAAGTATTTTCTTTTATGTCTGACAGGTTTCTCTTTTTGCCCTTTATATATGATGTGTTACCATGAGTGCAGTTCATCCACTGATTAATCATCCTGTCTGTCCTGCTCGTAGTACATGGATAGCATCGTTTTGTACATAGGACTTAAAGACCTGGGTTTCAGAGAATATCAGTGTCCAGAGGCAAGGCTCAGGAGTGGAAAGATGACACCACAGCTAGGCATCTTGCTTAGGAGTTGGCATGTGAGGCTTCTGCACCTCCTTCAGCACAGGTAACCACACAGGTATGTGAACACAGCCCAGCATACAATTGAGTGCAGTCACAGCCCAGGAATGCCAGCTGGAGCACCTCACATCAAAGGGCAGGGAGAGTGGTGTGGTTGGCCACAGGAAGTGGGCTGTGGGCATCCTACAGTTGTCATCTGTTGTGAATCCAGTACCACTTCATCCCAGTGCCACCCTGGGAGAGGAACAAGATTTCTGCTGGGTTCTTTCTGAAAGTGCACACTGACACGGCAGTGAAGTGCCTGGATCCACTTCAATGGGGAAACATACCAGTTAATAACAGCTATCTGAGATGACAAATGGTCAGCCCAGGCTGTCCTCAAAACATGGTCCTAACTGTCTCATCAGGGTGCTCAGTTCTGAAAACCCACACCAATAAATTAAAGGAAATAGTATTAACTTTAAATTCCCAAAGTGAAAAGCAAATACTAAAGTCATAGCCTGCTCTTACCATCAGTACCTGCAGGGACTGGCCATAACAATCATGTTCGTCAAATGTAGGGGCAGGAAAGACTATTTCTTCCAGTATTTACTGCAACCTCTGGCCAGTGTCCTCTTGCAGCACTGAGCAAGGATGATACTGTGTCAGCTCCAGGGCAAGATACTCCCTTTTGTCACAGTTTCCTGACCTTGCTAGGGTACAGCATGTTGCCTGGACCCCTTCTTCAATAAATGTTTTCAGTTCTACAGATGAGCACATGTACTTTAGTGCATCACTGTGTGGAGTGCCAAGTCAGGTCAGAGCTTCATGTTTGATTGTTTTGTCATAAAGCAAAAGCACTAAAAACTTTAGGCTTGGATAACTAATCACTGCCCTTCTTAAAAGGAATTTATTTAAAAGAGTATCAAAATGAAAGTGACAGCAGTGGCAGCAAGTAAATTACGGCTGCCTAATTGGACCCAAAGAGTTTGGGGCCTGAAATGTCCCTTCACGCAGATTGGCAGAGAAACAAAAAGTGTACTAGACACATGCACATTGACTTTACGAGTCCTTAAATTTCTTGGTTTTCAGCTAGTCCCTGAAGTACAAAAAGCATTATATTTTTCCCTGCTTCTGTTCCCATGTTCACAGATTCATAAGATTTGCAGTTGAAGACCTCTATTCATCATTAAACTGGAAAACAAACTTGACAGGAACTCCTTGTTGCACTTGTTGAGTTCCTGTTCTGTCCCCCATCCAGGAACATGGAGCCAGCCCAGTAATTCTGCTGCTCTGTGTCTCCTAGGAAATCCTGTTCAATGCTGACCTACTCCTTGTAAAAAGAGCTGCAAAAATGCCAAGTACCAGCTGCTGCACCTACAAGTATACCTTGTTCCTTCACATTGAGAGCCGAAAATTTCACAGGGGATCTTGTATATCCTTGCAGATCTGGCCTTCAACTGTCCAGTACAGCCCTTTGACAACATGCTTTTGACATCAAAATCAACAAAATAAAAAGCCTTTCATTATTTCACTAGAAGTAAAACTATCTTCAGCTGGGAGGCAGGGAGACGTTCACCAGAAAATTGTTTGATCTGAGCTACTAAAAAATCGAAATTTTCATGGTTTTGAGAATGTGATCCACAGCATTTTAGATCACTATAATTAAATAACTGCTTGAGAATAAACTTCCTCGAGATAAAGATTGAGGGTTCTGTATGTCTTAAAGGATCTGGTTCTAATTTCAGTTTCTTTGTGTTTTTTAAGAGATAAGTGGAGGTAATTCCCCTGAAACCCTCAATGCATGAAGGTCTGAGGCTGTTCCATAAGCAGAGTGTGTGCTCAGGAGCTAGAAGGGAGGAGCATCAGGCTGACTGCAATGGCCCAGCTAGAGCAGGCAGGGAGTCAGAGCCCCAGGGGCAGGGACCCTCAGTCTGTCAGGCCTTATCCTCACTGTGTGGCCAAAGTGAACAAGAGCACTCATATGGACGTCCCTCACCTTCTTTATCCTTTCTTGCTTAAAGAAAGACCTCTAATTTTCCCAAAAAAACACTTCACAATAAAAGGTGTGCGTTAAAAATATGGGGAAGGAAAAATATAAATCTAGCCTCTATATTGGATAAGAATATGAATCTAAAAGTATGAAGATACAGTGGCAACAAAATTTGTCTTACAGGATTCAAACAGAGAAAAAACCAAAAAAACCAGAGAAAGCCCTATGCTTAAAAAAGCCATATGACTGAATTACATGAAAAAAAGACTCAATCACAGTAGAAAGCTGAGTTAGTTTAACAGAGAAGCTGTCACTTTTAAGGATATGGAGACTTGCAAGATCAGATTTGTCATCAGAAGCCAAACTGGTGAAATTTACCTTTCTCACTAGCAAAATAGAATATTAAGCATCATTCAAAAGAGAAGCTTTAGAGAAATGTGTAATCCTCTTTCTATGGCATTTTATTTCAGAAGAGGGCAATTCTGCACACAATTTATCTTCTTCTGTGGGTAAACTTGTTAAGCCTGAGGAGGTGAAGTCCCATAGGGTCCCATAGTAAGATAGCATGATATGCAGCTGTGAGGTGTTTTAATATACAGTAGAGATACAGCACAATTACATCAAGTCTTCCCAGAAGGGTTGCAAATCAAGTAAGACTGGTAAACTTTAGTCTTTTGTTAACTTATCTTTGGTTACTGATTTCTCTGGCATTTTAAACTGAAGGGGACAACCAGAAGCAATGTATGATAAAAAGCTCATTCATTCAAAACTGAATCTAACCCCAAAACCCTATTGATGTTGGTGAGTTTGGAGTACAGCTCAAATGTAGGAAATTCCCAGCACTCACGAGATCGGGCTTTGGGGTGAAGACTGTAGAGCTGAAAAAAGCAAGATAACACATGTTCTTACAAAGTGGAACCTATGAGCAGGCTACAGCTACAATATTTGGGCTGTTTTTCACCACAAGTTTTGCAGGGTACAGAGACTCCTGTGTCTGTTTAAACAGGAATCTGTGACCTGTACCTGACCTACCCTCACATCACCCCCAGCGTGCACAGAGAGCAAGTGACCTTCTCTGCTGCTCCAGTGCAAATTGTTAAAGATTATTGTTGTCTCTTGGGAAGTCTTCAGGCATGCTTTGCTATTCCTAGTGAAGTATGCTGTGGCTTTACCACTGGTCAGCAGAGGGCAAAAAGGAAAATTTCATCCCTCTGGAAAGTACTGATCTCCTGCAATTTTCTTTTTTATTTATAGGTGTGTGTTCTTTCATCTAATTTTCTGAAATAATTCTGGTTTTCTCCGTGAAATGTTTTAATCCAACAAAATTTAGTCCTCTTTCAGCCCCTTTTCTGTTTCCTTGGCCTTGATTTCATTGTTGTGCTGGCTGGCAACAAGGTCTGGACTCCCCGTGCAGTCTCTTGCTGTGCAGTGGAACACTCAAACATACATTTTGAGGTATTGTGGCATAATGCTGCTTGAGCTTGACAAGGACGTCCTGTGCCAAGCTGAGAGGCTGGATAAGGTATCTGTTGGATTTAGCAATGTTCCTTCACCAAAAGCATTACAGGCAAAGGAGGCATCTCCTAGCTGAGCTAAGCACAGAAAATAAATATGCTCTGAAGATTATGAAAATGGTTTTGCGCTCCAGATTGCGCCCTGCAGGGCAGAGAAGCCCTGGGCCAAGGCAGATGCACAGCCAGCCCTATATCCTGGCCATGAGCTGTCTGGGTGCAGGCACCTTGGGGAGACGTGAAGGATGCACTCAGTCCATGCAGGCAATGTCTCCAGACTACAGCCATGGTGACTGCAGGATTTACTGAGCAGGTGGTTGCATCCAAGTCATTGCACACCCAGGCCAGCTGCTACATCCAGGCCAGCATTCTCCTGGAAAAACTGGATGGTCATGGCTTGAAAGGCTACACACATTTCTGAGTAAGAAAACTGGCTGAATGGTGGGGCCCAGAGAGTGGTGGTGAATTTAAATCCAGCTGGTGGCTGGTCAGCAGTGGTTGTCCCCAGGGCTCGGTATTGGAGCCAGGCTTGTTTAGTACCTTCATCAATAACCTGGTCTAGGGAACTGAGTGGACCCTCAGCAAGTTTGCAGATGAGCTGATCTACTGGAGGGTAGGAAGGTTGTGCAGAAGGATCTGGACAGGCTGGATCAGTGGGCTGAGGCCAACTCTGTGAGGTTCATGAAAGCAAAGTACTGCGTCCTGCCCTTGGCTCACAACCACCCCCCACGCAGTGCTACAGGCTGGGGTCAGAGTGGCTGGAAATCTGCCCAGCAGAAAAGGATCTGGGGTGCTGGTCAACAGCAGCTGAACATGAGCCAGTGTGAGAAGAGGTGGACAAGAAGTCCAGTGGCATCCTGGCCTGTATCACCAATAGCGTGGCCAGCAGGAGCAGGGCAGTGATTGTTCCCCTGTATTTGGTACTGGTGAGGTCACATCTCAACTCCTGTGTTCAGTTTTGGGCCCCTCACTGCAAAAAGGACATTGAGGTGCTGGAGCTTGTCCAGAGAAGGGCAACAGAGCTGGTGAAGGATCTGATGAGTAAGTCCTAGGAGGAGTGGCTGAGAGAGCTGTAGGTGTTCAGCCTGGAGAAAAGGAGGCTCATAGTGGACCTTAATATTCTCTATAACTCCTGAAAGGAGGGTGTAGCCTGGTGGGGGTTGTTCTCTTCTCCAAAGACACAAATGGTAGGACAAGAGGAAATAGCCTCAAGTTGCATCAGGGAGGTTTGGATTGGGTATTAGGAAAAATTTCTTCACTGAAAACATGGTCAAGAATTGGAACAAACTGCCCAGGGAAGAGGTGCAATCACCATCCCTGAAACTGTTCTAAAGGCATGTGGATGTGGTTTAATGGTGAACATGCTTAATAACTGGGCTAGATGATTTTGAATATCTATTCCAACCTAAATGGTTCTACAATTCTCTGCTTAATAAGCACAGCCTGAACATTAATCTTGTTGCCCTGTTTCAGTCAGAGTGCTACATGTGGCCCTCTCATAGTTAATTTTCTTGTGCTGCTATAGGAAAGGGAACACGTGCTTGACACCAACAGTGCAGCCCTTGGGTACAATTAAACATCAGGAACTACTCAAACGTTTGTAAGGTTTCCTTTTTATGCACATCTGTTTGTTGACCTTTGGGAGCGAGACTCTTTCATGACCAGTTTTTAGTGATAAGATGCTGCTATCACAAAAAGCCACTGTCACAGCTGGCACAACACCAAAGACAGAGCAGGAGGACTGAATTGTTGCTGGAAGGGGTTTGTCCCAGCCTGCATGGGGCAATGCGGGGAAGTTTGCTCTCCTGTCACCCTTGTTTTATCTGTTCAGCGGGTAAATAAAGAGATTCAATCTCTGCAGCTGCAAGCTCAGCAGCTTTCTCCGCCACACATCATTCACTCAAAGGTAAAAACAATTGTGGAGAGTCCCAGATCTCTGGTGCAAGCTGTTATTTGATTTATTTATTGGCACTAGGTTCTAAAACACTGTAGGTGCTTTTCTGCAGATAGGGGGAGACGCAATTCCCAGGCTTTGAAGGGCTGACAGGAAAGATGCAGCATCCATAAAGTACACTAATACAGAAACAGAGAGACAGAAAGAAAACTTGCAACATTATATTAAGGGATTGTTTATGGTTGTTACACAAGTTTTGTTGTTTTAGACACAGAGTTGCATAGGAGCACGTATTCCTTGTGCATGTATCCATTTACTGAGTCTCTCATACGTTAAAAACAATGAAATCAAGACTCGCAGATTTATCCAAGCGAAATTAGGAAAAAATCCAGCATTTCCTGGCCAAGGTACCAGATGTAATCACGTCTCTAAACAATCATAGTGTTCAAAATACTATAAAGGGCTGCAATACAGTCTCTGCAGAAAGCAATTGGGGTACAAGGGACTGAACAAACACTGCTCTAAATAACAAAAATGTCTTCCATTCTCCCATGAACAGTGTCGGCATGTGGAAGAGCAGATCACTGCTCAGGGAGCAGACTCATGTGCAGGGAAGGTATGCAAAGCACCAGCTGACTGCAGTCACTGCTTGCTGAGTTGCTTCTGATGAAGCTTCTGCTCTGCACACAGTCCCTTTTTGCAGCAGTGATTTTACCATAACTGGCTCACCTCCATGATCTCAACCAGCTCCTCTGCTAAGTCTGGTTATGTCTCAGTGCATTGGCTGCCTGATTTTAATCCCTGCCCAGCACCGCAACAGTAAAGGGTGCCCTCCTGCCTCTCTTCCTGAAAGGAGTTGCCATGGTGGATGTGAACTTTTCCTGATGCCAGAGTATTTTGTCAAGGGTTTCTTCTGGCTTTTACTTTGTGTTGTTACATTTTCAAGAATCAAGAAGAGAGTATGTGCTCTTTAATTTAAAAAAAAAAAAAAAAAAGGCAAGAAATTAACAATATTTTAGAGAGAGATGTAAAAAATTAAGCGGGTGCCTTGTTTCCCATCTAAGTGGACCAATGGTGTCAAAGAGGTGTTTGAGGTTATTCCTCAAGGGTCACGACACTAGCTGCAATCACTGAGAAGGCAGTCTGCATTACAGGCTATTATTTAAAACTTTGGACCATGTAATTGTTTCCTTTTTTCCTGAGATTAAAGACAGAAAAGCAATACTGTCTTTTTAGACAGCAGTAATTGACATTCAAAGCCTTTTCTGACACTTGGGCAGAAAAGCCAGACTTTTAATGACTAGATCCTGTAAGTGGGTGAGAAGAGGTTCTGTTCTGCCCTGTCAAAATGCCACAGTCATGGCACTGCTGACCATTTGCAGCATACAGACTAAGTGACTGAACATGAGTTAACAATGTCAGATCCTAACTTAAGGGTGCAACCATACAAATTTTTCTGAGCCATTTTTGTGGTTTGTTCAAGTGAAAGCTTTAGACATGGCTCTGTGGTTTGTGGCTTTTTCCTGACAGCAAATGCACATTCATCACTTTGACTTAATATTCAAGCTGCGTTTGCTCTTTCTCCCCCACTGCCCCCTCCTTCCCTGGAGGCTGAGGTCACACAGCAGGCAGTGACTCCCGGCGCCTGACACCAGTGAGCACCTTGCACTGACTCAGCCAGGAGCTGCTCCAACTGCAACTCCAGGGCAGAGGGGAACACAGCAGGGAGGGTGAGAGACACTCCTCCAGCGCTATTCAGCTATTCAGCACTACCATCTTTCACCAGCCAAGCACTCCACTTCCTCCCCCTTGAAGTGAACTCCTGGGTGCCAGTGAGTCAGAGGGAGCTGTGCCCTTGGCCTCAGTGGGGAACAGGATTTGGTCTGAAGCTGCAAAACTGCCACCTGAAATTTTAACCAAAAGTAAATACACCCAGCCCTCCAGTAACTTAGTTTCACACTGATTTCTGACATCTTCTTGCTGATACCGACTGACACTCAGCCTAGCCACCACTTGGCCCCTGAAACTCCTCCTCATCACCTTCCCTCCTGGTCTTTTCACGTCCCTCCTGCAAACAGCAGAGCCTGCACTGCCCGCCAGACCCACAGCTCAGGGCCAGCTGTGGGGTTCAGCCCCTGTGATAGCACACATACCCATTTTCCAGAACATTTCAGGTATTTAACCTCTCCTTTCTTCTCTCATTCCCAGATTTTTCTCCAGGACTTTGTCATCTGGAGTCTGGATTACCTCCACACAGCTGTTTCCCAGCAGCTGTAGCCTTTCCTTCTGCAAGTTCTCATAGAAGGTTCTTGTCCCTTTCTTGTGCCTTTCCCCACTTTGGATGTCACACCACTGTGCCACCAAAGGCTGGTAATGACATGGCTGTGTGTTGGTGCTCTGATATGATTGATCTCCATCTTTGTTGCACAAATGGCCAAGTTTTCTTCTAAGTAGTTTCCCTCACATTTCATCATTTTATTTCCTTTCTGTTCTCTTTTTCAAAGAAGAAGAAATTAAGACAGAGGAGTGTCCATAACAAGGTGGCCTTGCCCTTCTGCAGCACTCCCTGTACTGGAGGTCCTACCTGCTGGATATGGGAAGGCACAACACGAGCAGCATTCTGCTGCTCTCAGTGCAAAGCTCAGTGTTGCCCCACTCCTTCATCTTTACACATCTAAGCATCTGTATGACAGCTCTTTACAGCACATCCCAGTGTGGTTTCACAGGGACTGCGTTTTCTTTCCCGCCCCACATTCATCACACCGTGTAGATTGCACGCTCTGCACCTCGTGTTACTGGGGCAGTCATACAGCAGCACAGCCCCCTTTCCCTTAACAACACTGGCTGCTGTACCCACCTCTGGACCTAGCACAGTATTCATAGAGACTCTCAATCACTTCTGACTCTTCTCAGCACCATTTCTCCCATGACAGAGTCATTAGCTCTGCAAGAAAATCACTACAATGCATTCCCATTGTGTGCTCAGGTGCCCAGGGAGTACGGTTCTCCTGGACTCCTCATTTCCTTCTTGCATTTCACCTTGCTGCCACACGTTTTCTTCATCCATCATCCATTTCTGCACTTTGCCCTTATTACCTCAGTTCCTTCAACCCTCTCCATCTATCCTGATCATGCAATGGCTGTATAATAACATCACTGAAGGGTTAGTTTCCTTTTGCAGATAAACTGGCCATAGTTCAGCTGAGTCAAATTTAGGCCTGACAGTGGGGACTTGGTGAAAGCCTGGAGTAAAACACCAGGACGAAGAACAGGTCATGATCAGTTATCTACTGTCAGTCCTCAGATATTTCTATGAACTTCAATGGAGGTTAAATGCCCATTGCAGATACACCTTTCCATAGATATTTCTTACAGTACAATATTTTTAAATTAAAAAAAAAAAAATACTGCTCTGCAGAAAATAACCTTTCATGTGGCACAAAATACAATTCTGGGCAACAACCATATCTGCATACATTTAATTCTTTTGCACAATGTCCTACATCACCTTTCTCCCTTCTCTAGAAAATGCACAATGAAATACAAGAAAGTATATATATTTTATTTTTGTTGTGAAACACTTCTTCTCATGAAAGATAGGAAACCTGGAGAGTATTTCAGACTGTCTTTTATAGTTCCTGTATCTATAACAGAAATATGTTTTCAACATAAATCAGAGTGATATAACTATTTACACATCTTATACAGTGCCTTTTTGTTCTTCCTATGCAAAATTCTTACAGGATCCAATAGGAAATTACTCTTTTACATTCATCTTCAAAGGCTGCATTCTCATTTACAGAAAACTCTCTCATTTCTTGAAAAAAAAAAAGGAGAGAGCAGATGATGGTGAAGGAAGCAGGGAGACTTGGGGTATTTGGGAGTTTTCCCTCTGTGCAACACACACATTTTGGTAAGAATGTGAAACCATTTCATTACAGGGTGCCAACATAAGAGCATGTTCCAGATTTACCCGACTGGGTCACTGGGAGCCAGGGTGCAAATCCCTGGGCTATGCTGCACAGACTTTGACATGTGGCTGGTGATACCTGCTCCCACCTCTGTGATGGGAGAAAGGGTTGGCTAATCAGATGTTGTAGAGAAGGAGAAGCAGATGTTGTTGAAGGGTCTCCCTGATCAGCTTTGCTGCACTATCCCACCCAGGGACCCTGTGCTCTCTGTCTGGGTGATAAGGGAGGCATGTTTTGAAAAAAGGTGGCTGTGATGGTACAAACATTGTCTGGCTGCTCCTTTCACTGCAGGGGTGAAGTCTCATTGCAGGCAGACACAGCCACCATGAGAAAGGGGAGTGGGGGGCCACACAATCTGGGCTTGGGGTGGAGGAGCTGCCCAGCTGGCTCCTGGGACTGAGAGTGAGACTGTCACATGAAGCTGAAGCACAGCACTGCCTGGAAATGCATAACCACGAGGTGAACTGGGAAGAGCTGTCAGCAGCAAGAATGGCAAGAGTAGGGAGGGCTGTTTGACTTGGCTCTGGGATACTGGCAAACAGAAGGAAATGTCAGCAAATGTAAAAATGTCCCTCTTATAACAGTAATGGACATTGCTGCTCCCTCTTTCATCAGAAATCACAAACACTTGGAGGAGTGATAGGAAGAACATTGTTTAACCCACCAGGACTAGGTGGACAAGAGTGAAACAACAGCATGGAAAGTCTGGATGCAGAAACACTTTGGATATCAGTTCAGGGCCCACAAGAAAACACTAGAAACACCAGTCTCACCTTCATTTTCAACAACCAGCAGCAGGAGAGTTTTAGACATGTAAAAAGGTAGAATGCAATTTTGGGTGTAGCCCAAAAGAATCTCTTCGGAGAAAAAGGATCAGGAATTTTATTATTGGTTTCTGTGGGGCCATAAGAACATAACATTCTCCAAGCCATCCACATTTAATGTGGAACAGTATTTTGTTATCACAGGTTGATGAAATTGCACATCAGCGGAACAACTATCAGCTTTCCTAAAGGTTTTGTTTTCTTACTTTTTAGGCCATATCGATCTTCTTCCCAAAATCGTACTCTCAGGCCTGACTGCTGCACATGGTGAAAGCAACAGCATGGAAATGTCAAAAGTGTCTCTGTGAAAGACCTGTTCTGAAATGATGCCTGGGCACCACTTTTCCAGCAAGCGTCACTCATGCCCACCAAGCTGCCAGGACACCTGGGGGTGCTGAGAACATGCTGCTCCTGCTGGAGATCACTCGAATGGGCTCTGGGGCAGTGACAGTGGCATTGACAGGGCAGTGTGCCATGGCACAGCTGTTCCCTGTCCCCTGGCCTGCAGCACATTCTGCATTTGGTGACCATCTGTGTGGAAGCAAAAACCTTCTGAGCACCTTCAGTTTGCTGTACCCAGAAGGGAAGGCTCCCTGCATTGTGGACACTCTGCACTTCTGAAAAACAAATGCACAGACAGGGAAGTACCTACATTCTTTTTCATGGGGTGTTTTCCCTCACACAGGGCCTATGGATGTTTCAGGTCCAGTAGATGTGACACTTTGTGACAGGACCAGAATTGTGAGGTACAGCTAGCATGCACTTGCTAGAGATAGCCATACTTCTGGCCATGTGTAAGTGCTAATATTCAGAGCTATTATTCTGGCAGTGAATAGGCAGTGAAGGCAGCTTGCACCTCTGAGAGATATTTTTAGACAGCAAGGAGTTTATACGCTGTTTACACTTGAAAGGATTTTCTTCGCAACCTCCACAAATACAAGCCTGCATATGCATGAAGGGTTGAGAAGTAGCTGTATGTATCTTCAACGATGAAAGACATTTGGCCAGCATGCTCTGAAGTTTGCCAGCCAAACTCAGTCAGGCCTTTTTCTTCCTTTGTTCCTGCTCCCCACACATCTTGCACTGCATGATTTATTTATTAAGAATATTATGTTTCATTCAGTATATACACAGAGAGTGCAGAAAAAGGGGAAGGCTGCTCCCCCCTGTTGTGTCTGCAGCTTGCTGTTAGGACAAATGCATGTAAGCAGAAAAGCTGTGTGAGCAAAGTGTCACACAATAAAGTTCTATTAGAGAAAAAGCAATGCCACTGTACACATTGAAATCAATGCTAATAGCTTCCTTGGAAAGAGCTTGCAAGGTTCCTGAGAAGTGCCTAGCAGATATCCTGACTAACAGGAGCAGGCTCTTTTCTTCATAACTCCCACGTACTTACTGATAATACTTGGATGAGGCAAGCAGAGCTTTCTTGTTTACTGAACTAGAGAAGAATATCTGTTCCAAAGTTTTCAGTGCTCATAATTTATTCTGAATCTTATAATATTTTTTTTTCTTCCCTTAAAGCCCGTTCACTTGAAGTCCTCTGAATGTATCAGAGTCAGGGCTTTCCTTTCTTGCAAGGAGGAAGTTTGCAGTTCTCATGTTTTATGGGGGAAATCTTTAAAAGATAACCCATGACCCCAACCAAACAAAACCCAAACAAGTAAACAAAGCAAATCAAATAAAATCCAATAAACACCTTCATCTGACAAGACTGCAGCTCTATGCGCATACGTTTTTGTCTGTATGAAGCAACTGATGGAGCTCTAATCTGCACATCACAATTGCTCTGGTTCAGAATAGCAAAAACAATGGGAATTTATTGAAAAGATGACTCCAAACCTCTGTTTTGCTTCAGTCCATTTTCCCATTGAACATCTAGGTGCAATTTGGGGTTTTGTCTCCTGCACCTCCCCTCCAGCCTGCTAAGGTTTCCCTGTTGTTGGCCTGCAGCAGCCTGATTCTCCCCATTGCTGTTCTGGTACTGGTCCTGCTGCTGTCACCCAGCTGGATGTACTGGCAGCCATGCCCAGGGATGGTCCTCTCCAAGAGATGGAAAGCTGAAAGAGGAGTGCCAAGCCTGGCAGAGCAACAAACAAGGACAGAATGCCAAGGGGCCCAAATTCATTCCTTTCAGGCGTAGGACACTAGAGCCCTGATTGGCATCTTTAAAAATGTCCTGCACTATTGAACTCCCTATAACCAAAGTATCTAATGGAGGGACATGAAGGATGTCACCACCGTGTGCCTTTTAATTTCTTCAAGATTCCCTAAAACACGATATAAACATTTCTCTAAGTGCAGCAGCAAAATTTCCTTTGGTTGTACTGCAGGACCGAAGGCACTCCAGACTTCACAAATTTATTATCTTACTGTCATGCACTGTTAATTTTGTGTAGAATAGAGGTGCTGGAAAAAAGCACAAAAACACTACTACATATGCTGAAAGGATGGTTTTGTATGCTGGGAGCGGGCCTAGTACAATCAAACAGTCTCTGGTGCCCTCTGACCATGAGTCCTGGTGCTCTGGAAATTTGGATATACTAAAAAATGGGGATTTTGACACACTGGTATGCACAGTCTCATCAAAAACTTCTTCTCTGCCTAGGTCTTTCACATGAAGGGAGGCTGTATTTTCCTAAGGGACTGTGAGAATGAGCCAGCTCTGTCTCCTAGTCCTTTGGGCAGGGTTCATGACAGCTTCCCTGGGTAATCAACAGAAATGTTTGATTATTCTTCCCTGGTGGCATCAAACCCCACTGCTTGGAAAATTATTATTTCTGGTGGATTAAGGCAGTTAGACATCTAAGAGCAGAGAACTGTGCTCTCTCCCTTTGCAGCACCAGCACAATTTTGCCTTGTGAGGAAGAACTATGTCTGCACTCAAGGACTAAGGAATTATCTCAAGGACAATACAGGAATACCTGAAAAATTTTGGAGTCTGCACATAATGCAGGTCCCAGAGGCCTTAGCCTCATCTGCAGAGTGAAGTTTGCCAAAATACATCATCTGCTGCTGGACAGACAGCAATGGCAAAAAACAGTGGAGTCCCCTCCAGCTGTTGGACTTGACAGTTTGGGAGCAGGAATTGTATTTAGCTTTTAGCCACTACCTGTTGAACTGCTGGCTGATGCCAATGACTGTCATCCAGAAAAAAAAACATTGCAGTGTATTATTCAGTTAGTGTTAATGAGCCTTGAGTAATCAAAATTTTCAAGATTAATTAGGCTGTCTCCATCTCTGGGCTTGTACCACAGCCTCCTGCCTCTACAGAACTGAAATACAGTCTTGTCCTGTGTTATCCATGGGCTTCCCAGCTTATTCTGTAAAGACATCAACACAGTCGCAGGAGAGAAAACTATGACTGCCATTTATGTAGTGCTGTGTTCCTAAATTATGGTCATCAGATCCATATCCAGATTAGTAAACAGAGATCAAGGACTGCTCTCTGGCACTGAGGACAGGGGCCTGATGCAGCCCACTCTTGCCTGGACAAACTCCCCTTTCTAGGACAGCTGAAGAGCTGCCTCCAAATTGCCTGCTGGGAATGACCTGGGACACACATATCCTAAGTCACGCTTTGGGTGGATCCATATCTCTAAGCAAAATATTCACATGAGTACTTAATTATGCCTCCTTTTTTCTAACAAGCCTCTTGGATCTAAAACCCCATTTATAATGATGTAAATTGATACCATAGAGCATGAACACAGGAAACAATGAATAAAGCCTTGTTCTCCTATAGCACAAGCAAGTTTGCCTTCTTCAGGAAAAAGATTTTTATTTCATTTTTATTTCTTCTCAATTTTTTCAGTTTTGCAGTTAGCCAAAATCATTAGTATTATTAAAATGCAATGCACAGAATGCTTTCAAATGAGCGATGACTGATTGTATATGTATCCACCCTAACATCTTGCCCTTGCTTTCTATTACATGACAGCATAAATCAGGGAAATCAGTATATAAAGCCAGTGAGATCGGAATTGAGTCTGTTTGCAATGAACTTTATTAAAATGGGAAGAAAAAAAGAAGTCCTTTCTTCCCATCATATCACACAGCATCATTTGCCAAACAACATGCCATGCTGCCTTCAGGCATATGATTAATGCCAATGCAGTTCCAATAAAGCTTACAAAGCACACAGCCCGGGTCTCCCTGGAGAGTTAACAACAGAAACAACGAGCAAAGCCTAAATGATGCTGTTCTTCATTTTTCCGTCACCAGGGGCTTCCAGCCTTTTCCTCATTTCTGAGCATTAATCTTTATTTCTTTTCCAGAGTAATGATATTTCTCAGCAGTGCATAATTTTATCAGCTGGCTACATTCACAAGACATGGAGTGTTGATATCAGCTGTCTTGTTGGAAGGATTTTGCCTTGAAGTGCCACTTCCATTTCCCTTTTTTCAATTTACTTATTCTCTTATTTGCATATTGTTTTACAATTTGTTGTGGTCTGGGTTTTCTCTGCTCTTTTGCTGGGGCTAAGGGCTTTGTTTCAAAGTTACCTAAGAGGTTCTGTGTGTCTTTTAGGCATAGCACTAGGTATAAGTCCCCTCAGGGATAGTAACTAATCAGGATTAGAACCAGCTAGAACATTAGTTTTCAATACAGAGAGGAGAAACAGTGAGCCTAAATGTATATTGAAACATCGGTTAGATCCAAATACTTTAACAGTGGTGGAACTCCCAGGCCCCAAATTCTCAGTGCAGTGTTTGGATGTGGATGTAACAGTAATGTCTCTGGAATCTGAAGGACAAGAAGTAAAAAAATGTCTTTTCCCTTTGAATCTTCAGGGGGGTGTGTGAGGGCATTAACAGCATGCTTTCTTTGAGTCAATGAAATATGTTTCATTAACCATTGACTAAATCATGTGTGGCTATTCTTGTTTTTTACCTGTTCTTCAACATGCTTCTGAGAAAACTCTCATGACCTTGCAAGAAGTGATTTTTATAAATGCTTCTAATAAAAATCTCCTAGCTGCTGTTTCCTGGGGAGCCCTGCATATGCACTGGAGACCAGTAGGGAACCAGGCACTTAAATCTTTGGTGGTACAGCCCCATGAAATAAATACACATTCAGTATGTTTTGTACTATCAGCAAGATCTGACTCCATGCAAGACACTAGAAGTGCCGTGAAGCTTAACGCGTTAGGGCATTAATTGAGCATGTGCAGGTGGTGAGACAAATAGGTAGCACCGTTTCACTGGATACATCATTTTAAAGGAGCAAGTGAACTGTCCATCCCTGGAGGCAGAAAACAAGATGTGATGAGCCAAAAGTCTGATCTGGGGAGAAAGATCCATCTTTACCATGGGAAAAACAGACACTTCACTATGAAATGACATCATCTTTAATAGCGTGGGATCTGTCACCAGTAGTTGTAAACAGAAACTGATTTACAAGTCAAACAGGCTCCTTAGCCTGGAAGACTTGATTCAAATTTGCAATCCTAGACCATTTTAGAAGAGCTCTTATAGTACCCTGACTTTTTTCACCTCCTTTATTTAAGGTTACCCGGCAAAGAACTTCTGCAGAGTCAGGTGTCTAGGTCCTTCTCACCAGATTTCTACTTTAAAATAAGTTACTTGAGAAAATTTTCCTGATGCTGGGGTCTTTAAAATGAAGGGTCACAAGGTGGGGGCCAATCCTTCACCACCTAAGGCTCCTGCTCATTGGACGCTATGCCATATGTAGGACTCTAGCATGACCCTGTAACACATGTAACATGTAACATGTATTTTGAACCCTGAGCACAGGCTTCAGTTCCAGCAGCTGAAGTCTGTGCTGTGGACCCCAGCCTCACACCTCCCCGGGGCTGGGAACACAGCTTGCACATTCAGAGTCCCCATGTCTCAGCCTGTTTCCTGCTGCAGGGCTCTGCTGTCAGGCTGTGCTGACGTGGCCTGCCAGCCCCTGCTGTCCCTCCTCTATAGCCACAAAGGGAGAGACCGACAGAGGTGCTACCTTGCAATTACAAGGGCTTCCCCGTAAATTATCCTACGGGTCATCCTGAAAATCACCCTACAAGCCAGCCTGCCCCCACGGGGCCACCAAGAGCTATTGGCCCTTTGCACGGCAGGTGTCTGATGTGATGCCCCATACAGTGCTATCTCACAGAGCACCGAGGGTGATGCTTAAGACAAATGTGTTGCAGCATCTCTCGGAGAATGTGGTTGTGTGCAGATATGAGAAAATTGTCACCATAAGACAAGTCGCCGATTTTATCAATGTTTTATTATACTGGAGCCTTCCAGCTGAGCAATAGTAGTGCTGAAGGAGTGGCTTTATTTGTCTTAGCTTAAGCTCCTCTAAATTTGACATGAGAAAAAACAGCATAGACCTTTTCATATTAAAATAGATTACATTACTAGACTGCCAGAAATTTACACCTGAAATTATAGCAAATATGTTTATATGCCAGTATTTTACTTCCAAAAAGACAGTAGCATTTAAAGGGAGACTCCAAATCAGACTCCTAAAGGGAGACTCCAAAATCAGACATTTTTAGAGACTATTCCCACAAAGAGCCTTATTAAACAAACCCTAAGGAAAACCAGAAGGCAGATGACCCTTTACAGAAGATTGTTACTGATGATCTCTCGCCGGTAGGAGGATACAAGTGGAGAGCTTGAGCAGTGCTGGTGCTGCAGTTGAATTTGAAAATACTGCCACCTCACGTCAGTTTAGCAAGAAGGTATAACCTAGGCCAGCTTCCCAGTGCCTTTTCCTCTGCTGTTTGCCTGGCAGCACATGGCAAAGCAGCCTCACTCCCAGAGGCACCGTTGTCCACATTATTGTTGTTATTTTTTAATTGAAAATTAACTTTATGTTCCTAACACTAGGGACAACATCAGTTTGTGCTCTCTTTGGGAGGTATAATTCTCTCTTCACCTTGAGTGACCTGCTTGATCCACTCTTCAGGCTCTCTGAGACAGCCTGGTACCTGGAGAGCCTGGAAACACCATGCACAAGGAGCACACTGAGCCCTGAAGTGCTCCTCTGGCTCCAGTGAGCAGTCGGTGGGGACGGCTCCTCTTGCTGGCTGGCTCATTCCCTGCCCTGGGGGCTGCAGCCATGCCCAAGTGCCAGCCAGTTGTACATCAGCAGTAAGTGGCTTGTTGGATAAAGGAACAGAGAAATCCATCCAAAGAGAAATGGGCTAAGTGTTGGTAAATAAAACCTTCAGGAGCGATGAGATGGCTCTGGGGAACTGCACAGCACACAGAAAAGCTGGCAGATTAGGATGTAATTTAAACAAAACAACCTCGGGCTCTGTCCCAGACCTAAGAGCCCCAGCTGGGCAGCTAACCCAGACTAAAAGTGTACATAAACAGCCTTGGAAGTTTTGTCAACAGCTTGAAGGTGGGCATTAAGGAGAAAGCAGCACCTTAATGCTGAAGAGAGAGAGATGTTTAAAATCTGCCTTAAATTAGGGAAATGACTACAGAATTCCCAGAACAGGTCTTGAACAGCCTCATCTCCTGGAAGGCTGCATTTTCCAAGCACCACACACTTTTCAGAGTATCCCCATGGATGGAACTCCCTTATTCTCAGACTGATGGAGATTCCTGCATGGAACGGTAAGTGTGGTTGAAGGTGGGAGCCTGTCACAGCCCGGTGTCATGCTAGTTTAAAATGTCAGGGAACCACATACTCCAGTACTAAATGATTTAGAACTAGAGACATGAATTTTTGCCACAGAAAACTGAAGAATTATCTGCCCATCTGGCCATCGGGAAAATGTTTTCCAAATTCTATTCTGTTAGTAGCTGCCTTAGGTCATGTACCACAGTGATTTGTATATCCTATTACCCTATCAAATATAACAGTTTTCATTATCTACCTAAATGTTTAATTCTTCTTGATGTACAGCCTCTATTATTGGACAGATCCTGACAGGCTGTAGCTCCTGTGGGCCATTCCATTCATCTCCAATACCCGGAAATCTGGATTATCCTGCTAGATGTGGAATTTCCAGGTGGAATAGAATGCAACTGCCTTTCCCTTCCCTCCATGCAAGGATTGTTTGTGCCCTCGGTAGCAGAATTCCTGCAAGAAATAAACTTGTGTTACACAATCATTCTCTGCTGTCTTTTTGACATTAGATTGTCAGAAAAAGCAGAACAAGAACAAAAACCTGATTTCCAGAATGGTGGCTTGCAGATACTCATATTTGAAATCATATGGCTGCATACATAGGTAGGTGTAGTTAATATCTTTCCCTGGACAAACAGGTTTCCCTTCTGCAATGAGACAGGTTTCCCATGCAGGTGTGTAGAAGTTCCTTTTGCACAGTGGAAACATCTGGTAGTAGGTGGATTAATTAAGCCAGAAACTGAGCTGGGAGGAGAGGGAGGAGACCAGGATAGGAAGGAAGCAAAGCCAGCAATTAGGCCCAGGGAGCTGTCACTGTGCAAGCTGAAGTGGGAGGAGAGTGAATGAAACTGTTTGGATTGTCACAAAGAGAAAATAGAAGCCATGGCAGAGGGGGAAGGACAATATATATAGATTAGTTCAAGTAGTCTGTGTACCAGTTTTGAGATTGAAAAAGGTCACATCAGACCACAGCTTCTCTATCAACTCATCATGGTGCCATCCTATTTTCAAAGATAGGAGAAGAGTGACAATCCCTGCTTCAAGGCAAGTCCTGGTGCTCTATAGGCTATGCACACACACACGTGCACACACAAGGACACAACAAGCACACACAGGCACACTGTGTAATGGGAAAATGTTCAGAATTGCATCCAAAATCTCAAGGAACCAAGGGATTACAGACTGGACTGTGAAAACAAACCTGTGCAGCCTGCACTGCTATTGGAAATCTGTACCCACCAGTCATTCGGTAGCCACTGGTCCTTGCCATTGCATACCAGGGAGAGTTGCTCTATATTTACCTGCTCAGTTGCAATTCTGCTCACCTTAAGTTTGGAAGAAGCAGCAAACACCATCAGAATGAGAAGCTGACAGCAACAATGCTACAACACTATGCTGTGGGAAGACGAAACGGAGAGAAAGATAGGGCAGTCCCAAAAGAGATCAGCACATGATGTTGATGTTATCACACCACAGGGAGAGGAGTGAAATCATACAACTTACTTCATTTAAAAACCTTAGATTCATTCACATTTCCACACCCAAAGGTAAGCAGGCAATTTCCTCTTTCCATGAATAATTCAGCCTTGCTCTGTATTTACTATTTCATATGCCCACTCCACCTTAGTGTATACCAGTTCATTTTGGGCAATATTTCCTAAACATTCTGTAAAATATCTTTCTCTCTCCTATTACAAAACATTTGCAAATTTCTTCATTTTCTACATCAAAGCTATTAGAGTGAGCCCAGGAAAAGTGTGGCTTTTTTTTAGCCAGTGGCTGTTTATCAATCAACAGGTTACCAAAGGTTTCTGAATGAAATGTTATCGCTGCTTGAGAGGACATCCGTAAGTTATCGAACATTTCAGCACAGGAAGAAGGAAGCAAAGAGTGACTCAAATCAAATCCAGGATTTCTTGCTTTTAGTAAGAGAGAACCAAATTTTTTCACAACTTTGCCAAAACCCCTGATTGAAGGCACGTGGAAACACATGTCATAGCTTAATGTAAGCTGTCCCTGAAGCCCCTGAAGACATCCTTGTAAGGTGTTTGTGGTCTTTGGCTTGGACACAAAACCCATATGGAGTACTGGTTGGAGAAACACCTGTGCAGAACTCAGTAGAGAAATTAAACCCTACCAAGGCAGGTTAATAGGTTAAAGATCAAGTCAAACTGCATGTAAAGTTCTCCAAAATGTAGGTTGAAGGGAGGTTTTTTATTCCCAGAGAAAAAGGCTCTGAAAACTTTGGGGCCAGGTCCAACTCACCTCAATATTTGTGAGACATTTTTGTTTAGGATTCTGTCTCACATTCATCCTAAGCAGAAGTAAGGGGAGTATCGAGAGAAAGAGTCTTTTCAGCAGTCTAGTCAGTGGTGCTGAGCACAAGTTAAATCAAACTGGAAATTTGAACCAGATACCACACTTTGTGTTCAAGCTTGAAATTAATTTCTCCCATGCTAAGTTTTAGCATCCAGCTCTTCCGAGTGTGAAATAAACTTCATTAACTGAGCCAAGAAATTCAAAAGAAGACACCCTTCTCATGCCAGGCTGGTGCTGATGATATGAGAAACTGGTTGCATAGGACAGGTTTGCTTTGTACTCTCTGCAACGAATAGAATAAAGGCCTAGCTATGCCAGCATTTGAGGTAACAACAGAGGTAAAATTCCCAAATATGTAGTCAAAGGATGTTTTCTCTTTTTATGCTAGGACTAAGTTAGCCTTGTAGAAACGAAACTGGAACTTGTTGGAAGCTCCATCTATGACCCAGACCAAAATTGTTTTCCCCCACCCAGTTCAAAGGAGTTCAGATAAGGATCTGCTATTTCTGTCTTTAAGCCTAGAGCTGACTGCTGTCAGTCTCATTAAATGTGCAACATGCTCAAGAACTTGTCCAGGGCAGAATGTTGCCATAGGGTAAAATCTGGACAAGGGTATAAAAGCTCCAAACATCCAGGGCAGAGGAAAGCAGGCCTTGCAGTGAGGCATCCCTGAAAGCAGTAATAAAAAGGTAATCTTCCTTCCTTCTTGTAAAATAAAGCAACAAATTTTATCTGCAGTGCTGACAGAATTTGCTGTTTGCCGAGGCTGAGATATAGCCATTGGCTGTTTATCTAAAGCAGATAAATAAGCAGATATCAGAGTAAAGGTCAATGAAGTATTTGTCCTATACCTAAATTGCACAAGAGTGTGTCTTCATGCAGATCAACATAGATACCCTGGCTTGTGTCTTAGCTCATTCCTTTCATCCCAGAAGTGAACATTCCTGCTTTTGACACGTAGAGTAGTGAACAAAGTTCAAGTGGAACTGCACAGAGGGAGAGCTCCCTAACGTTGTCATGGGAAAAGGGCTGCTGGCCAAAACAATGGTGTCAACAGCATGTGTACATATTCAAAAAGTACATTTTACAAATCCATGGGTTTGTATTCAGAGAACGTCAGAAGGTGAACACAGAAAACCCCTCCACAAAGTTTACCCAAATATGTGGCCCAGCATACTCCAGAAGGAGAGAGGGAACTGGGAGGGAGGAGATTTACATGACTGAAAGAGCTTTTTTATTTCACTGTGTGGCCATACTAAATACAAAAATCATGAGTAAGAGGCATGGGAGAATATGAAGAAATCCCAGTGGAGCGATAAGAGGTCAAACCCTGTTTCCTTGGACACGAATCCAAATACAGGGTGCACACAAGTGAACGTGAGTGTGGATGAGGTCCACTGGCTCTGTATGGACCAGGACAAATGTGGCTGGATGCAAATGCCAGTGTGTCACTCATACCTCTTTGGGAGAGTCCTCCTGGGCTGCCACAGTGCATTGTTCTGTTTCTTCCTCACATCACAGGGAAGTCTTCCTGGGAAATATCTTCATTGAACAGGATATGGAAAAAAATGATTCTTACTTTTTATTTGTCAAGTGTCATTGTGCCCTGAGGCATGACTTGCAGCTGGAGCTCTGCCACGCAAAGCATCACGCCACGCGAAGCAAATACCCATTCTGGCTTTTGGCATCACTCTCTACGTCTGAGGAAGAGTCCCTCCCAAACTCTCATGCTCCCTCTGCTCAAGATGAGAGTCCTCAGGAGGGCTCGGGACCCCAGCACAAGCCCTTCTCTAGGACACATGTTTGTGACCCCGTATTCTGGCTTTGCCTCTTCTCTGTTCAGCATCTGTGACTTCCCAGGCCTTCATCAAAAAAAGAAAAGTAGCTGCTTCTTGCCGCCCTGACTGAGGCTTGCTCAAGCTGCCCGGAAGCCTAAGCTGCGTCGGGGACAGATGACCTCCAACCACAACCTGGTAGCAGCAAGCAACCCACCGCAGCACACCATGAGCAGTTGGTAATAAAAGCAGGCAGGAACAAAAGGGATGAGAGAGACCTCTGCCTCAGGTTACAACAACATTTATTCCACGGAAGGGTCTGAAGAAGGCAATTCGAACACTGTGCAGGGGATTTTATATGGGAGGATCTCAGGGGCGGGTACAATCAGGGGTCCAATAGGGAAAAGCCAAGGGAGGGGACACCAAAAGAGTGGCAATCTTGGGAACGAATATAACAACTGTAGGGGAGGGATACATTGTACACAACCAATGGGACTTTGTGGAGTAGGGAATTGACACTTGAGAGAGAGTGGACAGGGGAGGGGATACATTTGACTTAACCAATAACAGCTTAGGGAATGGGGAATTTTCCAGATGAGGGTGTGGGGAAAAGGGAATTGACAGTTCTAAGGGCAGGGTCTAGGTTTGACAGATCAGGGATAAACCAAGCAACAAAGGGGGCTTAGAACATACCAAGAAACCTGCAGAATAAACCTAAAAATGCACCACAACCCCTGACTTTATGCAGTGAATTTCCTCCTACAGCTGACTCCATTCCCTGTATTACATCACTAAAAGGTGGGATAATACAAGGACATTCTATCTTCATACGGTGTAAAGACATTTGGAATAGTAATGTTTTCCAAACCTCCTCCATTCATCTTTACGAACTCCAAGCCTTGGAAAACCAGAGGCTCAGGCATATAATTCAGGCACAAGGCTGGTGCAGTGACTTAAAATCAGTGCAGGAAAGAATCCTGACTCTCATTACAATAAGTGAGGGAAAACTGAAAACTGTGGCTCAAACCTTCAAGCATTTGTGCTCTGATATAACTGAAACGTCACAGGGTATCCTGGGTCAAAATAGACGACATAGATAATTTATGGCATTCGTAACATGTCCACATCCTCCCCCAGCACATACCTGTCTTTTACATTTGTTGTGGACTTTACTCAGACAAATTTTTTTCCTTGCAATATACTGTGGTATTTTCTCTTTCTTTGCATAAGAAATATCAAAACACAGAACAACAGAAATGTCAGATAGGAGTGAATAGAAACAAAAAAAGACTTCATAAAAAATGACTATGTACTCACAGCAAGAAGTTATCACAGACCAATAAGTGCAGCTACGGTGAAAAATGGTAGAGCAGTCGCATGGTGCCAGCTAAACAGATGTAGTTGTTCTAAGAACCAAAATCTGCAAGACACACCAGAACTGTTAAAATAACATCTCCTGACAACCAACATTCTTGTCTCCTAAGAAAGAAGATAAGAAATCACTTGCTACTTTTTTCTGTAAAACGTCCTGCTACAGAAACACCCACATTTCAGAGGCGTACCAGTGGCCTCAGGCCAGCAGGATCTGCAGGTGTCAGGTGATGTCTGTGTGGTGGATGCACAAAGGTGCTGTGTTGTTCCGGCAGGTGGGATGTTCAGCATGTGCCATAGTTAAGAAAATACAACTTTCACCAGAAAACAACTTTGTAAAATGAGAAGCTTGCCCTTTCTGCCTGTCTGACCCACATCCAGGCTTTGAAACAGTTATTTGTCAAAAGCCGCAGCACTTCCTCCTCTGCTTTGCTGTAAATGACCCATCCTCTGCCCCACGTATCTGCTTGGATTATTCAGATCACTTACAGTGCCCAAGAGTGCCCAGTATCCCAAAGCTGGCCTTGCTGTCCCCCTGAAATACCTCTTGCAGGCTCATGTGAGAGCAAGTCATGACTCAGTCCCCAAAGAGGAAGGCTGTGCTCCTGGGCTGTCAGGAACACATCCCTCATCCAGCAGAATAGAAAATAACCCACTAGAAAATCACTGCCTTTTGTTTTAGCAAGTAACACTTCCCACTATAGCTGATCCAAGACAATTGCCGAGCTATTTGCAGAAGGCTTTTTTTTCCTCCTGCACTGTGGCAGCTGCTGCTTATTTTCTTTTTCCAAGTCTGATTTCTAGTCACCATTCACCAGCTGGCCAGTCAAGGAGCAGGTAGACCCTGGAGGAGCAGGTTTCCTGTGTTTTCCCACAGCCTCACTTCTGAGGAATTACTGACATTGACTAAATACAAATTTTTTCACAGACACATATGCTGTATATGCTTTCACAAAGGCTAGAAAAATTTACTCCTAGGAATTTCACAACTTTTTCTTAATTAGAAAAATTTCATGAAAGAAGAGGTAGATTGTAGTTCAAGATTTTTCTCCATTTGCACATGAATAAATTATTTATTAGGTACAATCAAAATATATCTTTACATTTCCTAAGTTTCCATAAACCTTTCAGAAAGCAAGACCCAAGAGATTTGTTAAGGATGTTCTGTTTAAGAGATTTATATTTAACAAGAGATCAAGGTAGCAGCATTTTTGTTCTTAATAAATGTAATGTCATTAGACATTTTTCAGTTTATCAGGATGCTAACAAGGGATTATTCAGTTGATAATATACTTACGATTTTTATGATTGAAAATGAAGCATTGTTAGAAGAGATGTATAATTACATGCATCCACACAGGGAGTTCTGTAAGTGTTATACATAGACAAGCCTGGCCTTTGAAAGCAGCTTCTGGCCACAGCTGAGGCATTGTTGGAACAAAAGTTTGGGAGCATTTTTAGGAGAATTTGACGAACTTTTCCTTAGGGGTGACAATAATGATTCCTGGTTCCAACCACAGTGGCCAGATGGCTGAAACTACTGGAAGCCCAGTGTAAATTACTTGTTTTCTATGAACCTTATTTTTCGGAAGGATGGATCAAATTAATCACATTATTCAAAAAACTGTGAGGAAACCAGTGACTGCAAGCACAGGGTATTGGTCCAGGGAGAGTCTGATAATTAATTGCAGTTGTGATTATCTGACTTGAACACACATGCTAAACCTGCGAAGCCAAAGCAATATTTATTTTGACACATTTTTGTGGGAGAATGTTTGGAAAGCTAAGGATTTGTAACGTTACCAGTTTATGTAGTTTGATAAATGAAAAGTCCACAAATGATTGAAAGTCACTGAGTTGTTAATACATGAGACATACCTGTATCCAATTAGGGCTATTAAAAACAAGAGCATTATGGATACAGTTTCCAGTGTTAATTAATTGAACTAGTATCAGTTGGAGAATGCCCCTCTCAGAAGCTGCCTCAGCCAGCCCAGCCCCTATGCTCTATGATTTATAGCCACTTGGCCTGGAGGTATGGAAATTTTGAAGAGTGAATTACTGCTGCAAACTTATTCTTTAGCAGTGAAATTAGACTATAATGCTATATAATTTGTTAGGAATGAAATAAAGAAATATTTTTCTTTTAATAATGATGTTGGTTTAGAATGTTCTAAGGAGCTGCAAGTTGAAGCCCAAAGGATTTCTGTGATGATTGATTACTTGAAGCAATCAGTGGGTAGCCTAAGTTTATTTAATTTCATCAAATTGTAGAATAGCTTGGGTTGGAAGGGACCTTTGAATATCATCTAGTCCAACTCCCTGGTGGTTGCTGTGAAGATCAAAGTCACCAAGGGAGAAAAAAAAAGGGATCTAGAATTTGGAATGTACACCTTCAGCGTGAGCTGGGGTAAGGGAGGAGCTTCCTACATTTAGCCAAATACAAAGAACATGTATTAAGAGCCTGTACATTGTGAAATACTTGAAAGAGCCTGAAACAGGAAAAAGATCCTCATTATTGGAAAACCTGAAGGGCAGGTTTTCTTTTAACTCTCCAAAAGGTTTGAGGCAAAACCATGAAGACATCCAGTAGGTGCTCTTTGAACAAAATTCTCATTTTAGATCGGTTTTGAGTTATAAAATCTGCTTATCGTAAAAGATTTTTAGATAGGAGAACCTGTTGTATACATTTGTGTTTAAGAAGAATCTTTCCTGAAAATTATTAGGCAAAGCTTTGTGTGTAAAACACATCAGTCACAAAAGACAAGCTTGTAACGGATTCAGTTTGTAATATATCATCTGAATAATGAAAGGGGATTAGAATAACTATTCAGCCAAATATAAATGGCCTGGGAAATAAATCATTTACTTAGTTGATAATAGCTAAGATTATACACTAAAGTTTTACAACTTAAGAATGAAAGATCGCTTTCTAATTTTATTACTTATTTAAATAATTTAAAATATAATTACACTCAGTTTTAATATCTGCCATGTGGTTGTAGCACATACTTTAAGAATTATTTGCATTTTGGCAACCCTTCTAGTTTATACAAACATGGTTGGGACAAGAAGACGCTGTCTGTGACATTCTGGAGTTTCTACCTGTTCATGAGATGCTGACATTTATGCATAGTCATCCATTTATAGTCATTTTGAAACCAGCATATTTAAGACCAACGACTAATGCCTCTCTTTTAAGTGAATAGCAGGAAGATGCAAGCATTGCTCTCCAGCTTGAATTTTACATAAATGTACTGGGTTTAGAGAGGCAACTAAAAGAAAAGCTGTGAAAGCTAAGAGAAAACCAACAACTCGAAAATTTAATTAGAAAATTTCTGGTCAACCGTGTGTGATACAACTGCTCCCCTCCCTCCAAAAAAAAAGCTGGCAAAGAGAACGACCCAAACAGCAAAGCCCAAGAGAAAGGTTCAACAACTACTACAAGTTTTCACTGAAATTTTTAGTAACCCCTAAGTGTATTGTGGCTGCAGATGTTATGACTTAAATTGGAATACTAACAACAGGTTGAATAGAAATACTTTAATAACAGAAATTAATAGTGACATGCCACTAGAAAATCTGATTACTATTACAGGACCTAAGTTGTTACCAACAATATCAAACACTGAAGATGTACTAAAATTTAATTCCAAAGAAAGGCTGCCTATCAATGTGTAATCTTATTATCAGCCCAACCAGGACTCTCCCAACCCTGAAGGAATACTCTAATTTTTCAGAAATACAGGTTGGAAATACTTAGAGTTGAGATATTTACCTAAACTCAGTGAATTTTAATGCAAAGTGTCCAAGCATGTTGCTCAGAAAAGTCAAAAGAAACCATTTCCCTGGCTAAGAAGGAAAATAAATATGTGCTGGTCTTGTAAGTTTACTAGAATTCCTTTTGGTTAGTCACAAAGACAAGATAATATAAAAATTCAGCCATGATTTATATTTTGTGGAAACCATTTGTAGAGCGACAACACATTAATCACTTTGACTGATGTTAATTTGAAAGGGGCAATGTAAAATCAAGAAAGCAGGGCCTAAACAGCATATTTAAGAGCAAGGCTCTATTAAAATCTCCTAACAATGACACTTCTGAACTGCCCAGCACTGCCTGGCTGTGTTGGAGTAGCCCAGGCAAACAACAGCTTTGCTGATAGGAATAAAGAATATAAAGAACTCTATATTTAAATTTTAATGAATCCTCGAAGTTTCTCTAATAATTTTTCCATGATGAATCAGAAATGAACCTGGCAAAGGCAAGAGGTGTAAATTGGCTGGGTTTTTAATCTGAGGATGATCCAGTGCAATTTTTGCTAATGTCTTCAACAGAGAAAACTTCAGTATCCTGGCCCTGGACTTCTGCCTGATTTGTGTCAGGAATTTTTAAAGTATCTACAAATTGTTTATTCAGACCCAGGACCTTTTCCTATCACTATTGACCGTGGGCATCATTTGAGCTGTCCTATTTGATCACAACTGGAAGTCCAGACTAAGAACTTAAAGCTTGTTAAAAGCCTTTCAATATAATTTTAGTGCTGACAGGCTATAGGCAAATCTCCCAAAATCTCCTTTTACTGTATCAGGTGGAGTGACATTTTAACTATTACTAACAAAAATATTCTTAGCCCTTCTGCAGAGGAAAGGTATCCAATCATGCAAAAAGATGCAGAAGCTGAAAGAGGAACATAGTATAAAGCATCCCAGGCTGTGGAATTTTCCCCCATGAGAAACAAGAGCAGGCTTCTACTATGTACCCTTATCTCACCATGGAGACTATCTTTTTGTATGTATGCAGCAGAAACCACCTAGGGGATCATCCAAAACAACCTTGCATTTGTCTCCAAAGGAGGGATTGAAATCAGTCTTCTGTCTTAATCAGTGTCAATCTCCTTAATGTACACGGTACTTAAACACTGCTGTAAAACACACATTACAAAATATAGAGTCCGGCATGCAGGCTCAATTGTAGCTTTTGCACAACTAACCCTTTTTACTGCATCAGGAAATAAATCCACTCGATTTATACATTTATAGGATTTCCATTAAGTCCTACACTGTTTACATTAGCTTTATATTTAAGGACCTTATGCAGACCTAAATCTGATTTCTGGAACTGAGAGAGGGATTGTAAGTCTCAGCAGCAGTAAAATTTAATCCTGAGCCAAAACATTAAGCACAGTCAGTGATACTTAGAGCATGGACATCACCCCATCAGCCAAGAGATGTCAGAAAATTATCCTCTTTGGTCTCCCAGAAGAAGCTGGCCTACCTTGCTTCTGTTACATTGGATTGTTTTAGTTGACTTTGGCCATCTAGACACTGATGAAATCAACACACAGAGCTTTCGTGGCTTAATTGACAGAAGCCTGCAAATATGTATTTGTGTATCTTTAAAGGATGATGATGTTACTGTAGACAGTCAATTGCAATTGATATTTTCAGGTGTGACTAGAATTTTGTTCCATTCCATTTCTTTTTCATTTTACTTTCCAGCACAGAAAACCTCTTCTGTTCTTTTGCTTTTGGACAAGAATATCTATAATGTCGGGCAACACTTCATGCATTCAGCAACCGAAGTGTTCAATTTGTGCTTTGACCTCAGCCTGATTTTCTCCTCTTATTTTTTAAAGTCATTGTTTTCCTAGTGCTATGGACTGACAGTGGCATGACCTTCCTTGGTAAGGCCCAAGACCTTTACTGGCAAATGCTACCTGTCCCCTAAAAGAAGGCATGTGAGAGCTTTCAAGTTGCCTACTGCAAGGCAATCCATATATCTGGCAAATGGCCCACCAGTCCTCACTGCAGGGGAAGTCAGGAGTGAAAAGACATTGTTCAGATATGTACGTGGTAGCTGTTTGAAAGGCCACTTGCCTGGTTACGGAGGTCAGGTACCAAACACCATGTCTGGTACAGCAGCAGCTACAAAGAGGATCCAACTGCTCCGGGCTCACTGCCATCCTGACAGATGGGCACATGTGCAAGCATCCACGTAGATGTAGGCAGGTATCTGTTTTGGGATGCCTTAATCGGAATCTGCTCTGAATTTCTCTGCCCATGGCTGAACTAAAGCACCATTCCTGATCCCGCATGGTGCACAGCTGCAGAAAAGCTACAAGCTCAATTCTGGACTCTGAGTCTTCCATCTATACTTGTTTCCAGGATATTTACATTGCCAGAGTGATCCAAAGGGACCTTAATACAAAAGAATCAGGCTTAAACACATGATTTTAAGCAGAAGGAGGGACTGCAGGATGTACCTGTTCTTGCGGCTGAGAAAGGTGTTTGCTCTTGTTGTCGTTTAATCCCAGCCAACCACGAAGCACCACACAGCCGCTCACTCACTCCCCAACCAGTCCGACTGGGGAGAGAACAGGAAGGGTAAAAGCTGGAAAACTCATAGGTTGAGATAAAGACAGCTCAATAGGGAAAGAAAAAGCACACAAGCAAAGCAAAACAAGGAATTAATTACCTGTTTCTCACGGGCAAACAGGTGTTCAGCCATCCCCAGGAGAGCAGGGCCCCATCACACATAATGGTTAAGTGGGAAGACAAATGCCAACAATCCAAATATCCACCCACCTTCCACTTCTTCCCCCCACTTTATATACTGACCATGATGTCATATGGTCTGGAATATCACTTTGGTCATTTGGGGTCACCTGCCCTGAATGTGTCTCCTCCCAGCCTCTCAGGCACTCCCCAACTCCCTCACCAGCGTCACAATACAAAGAGTAGAAAACTTGGCTCTGTGTAAGCTCTGCTCAGCAATGACAAAAACATCTCAATATTATCAACCCTGTGTTCAGCACAAATCCAAAACACAGCCCCATACCAGCCACTGTGAAGAAAATTAACTCTACCCCAGCAAAAACTAGCACAGCCTTTCTGGGGCACTTGTAACAGCAAGAGTCATTTGTGAAGAGCTGGTGCCTCTGATGTAGCCATTTGTGGGCAATCATGTAGATAAAATGCACTTGAAAGACTACAGGGAGCAAAAACATTGAGCTGACTTTGGAAGAGAAGCACAGTGAGGGTCAAGTCTCAAGACAGACTTACAGATTCTGTAACATCTGCTGAAAAACATATCTGTCTCATTTGTCTTCAACCTCTCCTCTAACGGGTGATAACAGATCTGTGTGGGTTTTGTGTGACAGCGACAACCTGGAAGCTAGATAATATCATGAAACACATTTTATATAAGCCATCAATAACAATATTTAGCCACTAGCACCATAGACTGCTGGAAATCCATGCCCATTCTTTTCAATCAACGTCAGAATTTCTCATTTTTTAAAAAAGAAGAAATCAAGGAAGTTTCTCCATAAGCCACAAGTATTTTCAAAATAATACTACGGAAAACAATAGCTACAAGGCAAAACTAGCTACAAGGTTATCTACGAGTGAAAGTGAACCAGGCAGAAACACAGTCATGAAAAATTACAAGCATTACCAGAGACAGAATTGCATTTTGGGAGACTCACTTCCTACACAGATATCATTATATTTAGGCATAAAGTCTTCCTTGAGACACTCGTGAACATGTCTGGTGGTCCTTTTTGTAGCATAAGGAAGTTTGCCCACCTCATCTACATGGAGCAGCTTGGTTACCTCTGTCCTAGCAAATACAAGGTGAATACATTTATTTTATGCAAAAATTGTTGTGTATAAGAATTTTACTTTAGACCTCAGGTATTCTGAATTTTATGCATGCCTAAAGAAGAAATAACCTGGAGTCTGATCCATTAAAATGTATCAGTTACCAAGGGATTTTCTTTTGTGGAATGCTTTATAAGTATATAATATCAACTTGGAAAATTCTAATCTTGCAGCTTTTAAAACAGAAATATTCTGTGGTTTTGGAGAAATGTATCACATATTTAGCAGTGAAAAGCTTAACACTGCCCTGCAGACTAGTCTTCTCAAACCGTCTTGGCACAGATCACATCTCCAGGCTCAGGAAAAACCACAGCAAGACTTTAGCCGTAGGGACATCCCCTCACACATGACCACCTTCTCTTCTCCCAGCCCTCTTCCAGCTGCTCAGCTCTCCTTACATCCATGACAGACGTGCAGTGTGACATTCTTTGGCCTCTTTACATGGAAGCTGGCCTGTCCCAGGATGCATGGCTGCTTTCATGGCTACATGTCGCTACCTTCAGGAGGGAGGGCAGTATCAGGAAAGCATTACATGCAATTGCAACTTACTTTAACAACACTGAGGCTGAAAACCACAGAAACTCGTGACCAGAAAATTCTTTTGGAGAGCTCTCTTGACTGAGAATAGCTTAGCACTGCCAGACTGTGTCCCACCAGGTCTCCCTCTAATCACATCTGTGCACAAAACAAACATATTCCAAGAGTTTCACAGTCTGTTTAGATTGTTTAATGAAAACAGCTTTCAGAAGCAAGGATGCCACTACAGGCTGCATGTATCATGGAATGTAACAGTTTAGAGAGGAAGAGAAGCATATTGAAATTTGGCTTTACTCACCAAACCTGAACAAAAGGTTGCCCATTTTAATTCCAATAGAATGATGAACTGCCAGTAGCAAGCCTAAAAGCTGCAAAATAATGTAACATCAGCCAAATGAGCACACCTCCTGGCTACTTCCAAAATGGTGCAAGCAGAAGTTGCTGTGAGCATGCTGGCAGCCGTGGGTCACTGGGGAGGCAGAAAGGCAGGGGACAGACAAAGGGCACATGCTCAGGGAATTCCATGAGTTTTCCCCACCAGTCTGGTGCCACATCACTGGCCTTTCTCCATCAGCACAAGCAAGACCTGAAGAAAGGAGGATGAAACCAAGCCCCCCTGAGGTAGGATTTGACAGTTCCTACTTTTAGGTGTCTGTGTTAGTTTTTCAAAGTTTGCATTGGGCTCCCACTTTAAGAAGAGCCAGTGAAGGTGATCCACTCTGTCCTCAGACAGACAATGGTGACCCATGTGCTGAAGACCTCTCCGGAGGTGCCTCCCGTTCTGCACTGATACAGAGTGCCCAGAATGCCTGTGTGTGTTCAGGCTACACCTGGACAAGGGACATGGGAGTACTTCCATGGGTCAGGACCCAGCTGCATTGCTACTTGCAGCCCCCAGCACAGCAAGGCATGGGCATCATGATATGTTTTGGACAGGTCCCTGATTCAGCTGGCTGGGAAACACAAACTTTGGGAGCATGAGATAATGTGTCCACCTCTTAGTCACCTGCAACATGGGACAAGACGAGGTAAATTCCTACTTGAGCATGCTCCTCACACACTGACCCAGACAGAGGCACTACTTGCTGAGCCAGGTAAACCATGCAGGTTCAACGTCTGTGTTCAAAGCCAGCCTTGACTGCTTCCTGATGCTGCATTCCATGGAATTGAAGAGTCAGAATTGAATCCAGACTGCTATATTGTGTCTTCAAGGACATTCACTTGAAGAACAGGACCTAAATGAGAGACCTTTTCATTATATATGAAATCTTCTGAACAGAGAGAACCGATCTGAGCATGAAAGGGAGAACATGAACAGGACCTCAGGTGCCCCTGAGAAATCTGTTAACAAATCTTCTAGTTCAAGTGTATGGCATTAAAAATATAAACTCCCTCAAAAATTTCCTATTGCTAAAAGCAAAAATATGCAGCTAATTACATCCCATTATCATCACTTCACCAACAGAGAAGTTAATTAGTGCCACCATGAGGCTAACTTCATAAAACATGGGTGTCAAATCAATCTGCCCATATTCTAGACACTGGCAATGACTTGTGTACACTAACAACGTGTCCCAAATTTCTGTTGTCTTAATTTTCCTGTGCATCTCTTGACATGCTGAAATAAGTATTTAGGTCCCTTCACTCTATTTATGTGATTCCTGAAAACTTAAATCACTAACCATTTAAAAAGCTGTGGCCTATAATCTGATTTGCTTTAATATTCTCTTATTCTATTCTATGCATTTCTTTTCTAAATATAGCATATCTATATAGCTTTATGTTAGTAAAAGTGCCTCACTGGACACAACACCTAAAGCAAGGTTCTGCAAGAAAAAAAAAGACGCAGTATTCAGTCCGACATCAGAGCAAATTTGTATCTCTGTGCTATAGCGTAAAGTTATCCTAAAATGAGGTTATCCCATCTTCTGGTGATTGTTCACAATAACAGGTTGCACGGTGTGGCTCCTTCTCCCTGCTACTGGTGAAGAGAGTATGGCGGAAGAATAAAGCAGATATTTAGCACACAGCATGGCAGACGAGCTATCACCAGCTGCCAGTAGCATAGCTCGTTGTCTTCTTATTTATTCTTGGAAAAGTTCACCATGGGGCAAGATAAAGGAGTTCAGTTACAGCACCAATGTACCTTTGCAGTCTCCTTCATGAGCTCTCATCACTCAGGGCTAGCAGTGGAGGGATGAGCCCATGATTTTAGAAGCATCCAACCCATAAATTTCTATACATAACTACAATTATATATCATATTTCTCTGCCTGTGATATTTCTAGTGGTATAACACAGAGTCCATATAAGTCTTTAAAGACTGCCCTGATAACCCCAGCAGGGTTATTCCCTGATACCAGACTGGTTTGATCATTCTCTTGTTCTGCCTTGGGATGGTCATGAGCAGGTGACAGCCTTGGTACAATGGGAGGTAACCCTCTCCCTGGTGTGGTGTCAGCATAGACACCCATCCCCTCAGTACTGCTGTGGCAAGTGGGACTGAACCAGTTTACACCTCTTAGGCACTTGGTCCCTTGAGGATCCTCAGATTCTGCTTGGACCCCTGAGGATCATGAATTCAGACTGCCTACACCTTCACCAGGTGAAGTGGGTTGAAGTCCTTCTAAAAGCATGGTCCTAATCTAATGAGAAAGACTGCTACATTTCTTATTATTTAAAATATATGGATGTCACTTTTGTACTTGAAAGAGAGTGATGCAATGTCTGCCTACTGCTGATTTCAGTGCTAGTAGCTCTTAGGTGTTGTCATGATCCGATTACTAAGGTTCTTAGAAATGCCCCTGCCTGAATTAAAGTGCAAATGAGACCATATGCCAGTGACAATAGTATGGGGTTTATTTGGTAGTATTTGATAGTATGTAGGAGAGAGAGAGAGAAAGAAAGAGAGAGAGGGAAATAGGAAAAAGGTGGGGGAGACAGGAAGAGAGAAACAGGGGTAGAATAAGGAAAATATCACCACACCATGGATCCCAACAATGCTCCACTGATCCTCTCCAGCTGCTCTTCTTGGTGGTGAAGGTCCCCCCGAGAAGCACAGAACGCCCTGGGTTAATGTACCCTCAAGGCAGGGGGTGATGTCCAGGCCTGGCCCTGGAGTTTGCCATTGTCTTTTGCAGCAGACTCGGGATCTGTTGCATCACGTTCAGTCCTGTGGTGCAAGGCCTCTGGGGAACACTTTGTGGGGAGACTTAGATGGTCTCAGCTCCCTCTCACGTGAATGTCCCGTGGATGTGGCCTGTGGGGTTGGGGGTTCCACAGCTGGGCCAGTTTGTGTAAGGGAGAATGCATGTTCAGTGCCTCTGATCAGAGGTTTACGCTATGCACCCAAAAACCTCCTCCCCACCGCCCTCCCTCAGCTGGGGGGGAGTTTTGTGTAAACCTGGTTTCTGTGAGCTGTGTTCTCCCCACACCCCAAGCTCAGCCAGGGATGATTCTCCCAGTGCAGCTGGTGGCTTTGGCCTTTTGTGGATGCATACCTTTTCCTCAGTCTGAGATGACTGAACAATAGTTTTCCCTTTATCCAATCAGCAGTTTGACTTTCAGTCCAAAGTCCCAGGCTGCAGGGAGGCTTCTTTGGTTGTTGCTTTTTATAGTGAACAAAACTTAATGTCAGTGTTTGAGGCATGAATTATTTTCAGTCTATGACAGGTGTGAGCTGCAGGGGCACACATGGACAAACATGTTCACAGACTGAGGGCAGTTGTGGTGGTAGCTGAAGATGACAATGTTCAGATGACCCCAGTTGTTTTCAGAGGAAGTCAGCTGGCCAACGGCACTGTGTACAAAGAGGTTGTGGCAATCTCAGAGGCTCCTCAGGGTATCAGTTACTTGTCTTCAGATTTAATTTGGGTTGCTGGAGTCACATTCGTGACTGCTTCAGATCAAGCTGAAGCCAGCGGCTTCCACATATGCTGGGTTGCTTTCCATATTCAGCATGCAAAGAACAGGGAAGAGCAGCAGAATACATCATTGCCCATTTTCCCTAAGCATCCCAGGCTGGACTGTGTGCCACAAAGCCTTAACTAACAGAGACAACAGCCGCGTCCAGCGACTGTAGTGCCTTCCACACACGGCCCTGTAGTGCCACCTTCAGAGCAGAGCGAGGCATCCCTACCACTCCCGCTAGGAAAAGCCATCCCACCTCCAGCTGCGCTCCAGTCCCAGACAGCAGCCTACGGTGATGGTGAATCAAAACCACAGCCCAGCTTCAGCTACAAACTGATCTTTGATCCCTTACAACAAAAAGGAAGGAAAAGGCAAAAGAGAACAGAACGATATGGCCCCTTGCCGTGCTAGGTCATCAAAAGCTGTGTCCAAATCTGCAAAGTCCTGAGTCATGTCATTTTATTTTCGCAGAGATTTCACAGAATAACCCACCCTGAGTCTGGCTCCCACGAGATCTTGTGGGTCCTCTTCCATTCCTATTATGGTAGAAAGGTTAGTAAAAACTAGTAAAAAATTAGCACTTTTAGAGAATCCTTAACATGACTTTTTGAGCAGCAATTTTACAACCACAACCAGTTATAGGCACAATAACTGTGGTGAAAGTAATTTGAGGAAGTGCCTGATGTGCAGATCCAATTTGAGATAATACATCTCTTTTTACATAAGTCATAAGTTTATAATAGATGTAATCAACCAAAATCATAAATCAAGTGAATTAAACATTTGGCTTTGGGGTTTTTTTACCCTTGTACTTAGATAGACACTGACAAGGCCAATTCTAGCTACTTATGGTTTATTACTCAGAATGATTTTATTAATATACAGGCCCATCATTCTCAAATTACTGAGGTATCAGCTATATATTTTCTAGCCTAGTGCAGTCTGTATTATTTCTGATTTTTACTATTTGTTCTAAATTATTCTTCAAGGCAAAATTTCTGAAACACCAAATCCTATTCGTCTCTCATGTTCTCCTGTCTTTGCTTTAACATTCTTCCAACCTCCGCCTTCCTCTTCAGTATTAAACTAATAGCTTTTATGGAAACTTTTACAGTTTTAGTGTGCTTTATTGGTAGCTGCATGCAAACTTATCAGGTGTGATTGGGAGCAAAGTAATGTGGTATTAACACAATGACACATTTATCAATATAAACTCCATATAGGCAAGGTCATCTTGCAAAATACTCAGAATAAGGAAACAAGACTAATCTACCCCGTAACCTAAAGTTTATACAGTGCAAGAAGTCTAAATCTCCTTGTTCTCTTACTGATGTAACATGGCATATATTTATTAATCTAGTAAAATCTGTCTACTTCAGTATCTTTGGGGATTTTTTGGTTAAGACATTCAGTTTGGTTTTTTTGGATTTGGTGGGGTTTTTTGATTGGTTGGTTTTGTTTTCTGGGGATGGAGCTAGGAGGGTTGAGCAAAAATAACCAACATCTATCAGGGATTTGGTGATGTTAGACCAAACTTCTTTAAAGCCCAACTTGAGCCTCAGAATGTACCATTTTGAGGGACAGCTTTCAGACACAAAGCTCACATCTGTAATATACTGGGCCTCTGTGCAGATCATGTGAAGACTCGTCAACTTTCCACAGCATTTTGGGAAGCAGATGCCCCAGAGAAATGTTCACATGAGACATTTGAGGCCTCAATATCCTCTGTGCATCAGGGCTATGCTAACTTTGGGGATCTGTTTATACAACCTCTAATTACTGTAAATAGTATGAACTCATTAAGGAGTTTGTTCTTGGAAAACTGTGGCCAGTTTCTTGGTGCTGGCTCAGCATATGTTGTTCCACTGATTAGAGACGGGAACTTCAAAGCTGACCTCTGACCAGCAAAGGACTCAGTGAGGAGGTGGCTGGGACAAGCAGAGGCAGTTTTTCCTACAGCTTGGGAGATGAAGGAGAAGTGGAAAGGATGGGAAGCTGTGAATAACGAGATAAAAAAAGCCAGAAATAACAGGAGAGGAAATAAAAGAAGAGGAATTTTTTTAAGGACTGGAAGAAAGGAGAATGTGGAGGGCACACAGGAAGCATCATTTAAGAATGGAGTAGATAGAGAGGCTGTGGTGGGAGCTGTAGTGCCCTTTGTTGCCAGACTAACCAGATTTGGTAGGGGAGTTAAGACATCCAGTAAAGAATAATACAGGCCAGGGCTGCTGTTATCGAGCCGCTGAAGATTTGAATCAAACTTTGCAACTTTTTTTGCTAGCTGTTACCAGGAGCTATAGCTGCACAGTTACGATTAAGCAATTGCACTGTGGACATTGTATGCTCGGCTAATCTTTTCTTATAAGGAAAGGGGAAGACAATGCCAGGATGAATGGGTTGTCTGGATGACAGCAGCCGGGAGTGAAGTCAGGAGAACTGAGCAGTGCCTGAGGGAAAGGCAATTGCGGCAGTGGGGGATCACGATCACCGACTCATTGACCACCTACACAAAACGGACCCCAGACTCGAAAGGATAGCAGAACTGCTCCAGTGGAATAACTACCACGAGAAATGAGACGAATAACGAGCAAACAGTTCTAATTAACAGGGAAAAAGTTATGTAATTTGTAACCAAGGGATCCTGGTGCCTTTGTTAAAATGTATAAATAGCGTAACGTTTTGATGACAGGGGAGCCGTTCGCGGGCTACCGCCCGGCTCCCTGCTTGGCGCAAACTGGAACAAAGCGCGGAGAACCGCGGGGACAGCGCCGCGATGTGTGACTTGGCGCTGGGCACGGGTACCGAGCTCGCCTTCGGGCCACCACCACCGCGCCCGGGGAACGCATCCCGGGCGCCGGCCGCCCCGGGAGGGAACGGGGCCGGGAGCGTCCCGGGGAGCGCGTCCCGGACGCCGGCCGCCCCGGGAGGGAACGGGGCCGGGAGCGTCCCGGGGAGCGCATCCTGGACGCCGGCCGCGCCGGGAGGGAACGGGGCCGGGAGCGTCCCGGGGCGCACGTGCGCCTTGTTTGGGGGGCGGG